>JAJKFJ010024014.1:0-23119 GCA_027382625.1 Tetmemena sp. SeJ-2015 | reverse complement strand
CCATCTGGCTATTTTGACTATTGGAGCTTTGCAGATTCTAGTTTACTGATATCATTGCCGTGCTCGCATTATGCGAGTTGTTGCCGGATCCTTGGCCTGAGCTGCTTCCTAGAGAGCCTTAGGATAGAGAGGGCCCGTGGCTGCTCCTATCCCGCTCTCTGGCGCTTCCTAGTCCGCTGCCAATCCCGCTTACAGTCCCATTGAAGAAATCCCTTTGAGTTGAGAGGCCACTTGAACCTGCAGTGTTGGGCTGGATTGCTATTTGTGATAAGGGAATATTAAGGTAGGCTTGATGCTGTTGCTAAACCTGATTCTTGTTCTAATTCATGGTGCCTCTAATTTGATTTTGAATTCCCAGCTGAATAAAAGCCTGTGGTGTCGCAGCTTAAATCTGGTCTTAAGAGCCAAAATAATATGCCTTTTTAAAACTCTCTCAATATTATTTATGGAGCCTCTGCTATCCCTATGAAATTAAAGTTTAACGATGATCGTTTCTTACCTCTGATGATGGTGAATTTGAAGGGGCATTTGATAGCTGTTATGAGTGCTTATGATTTAAATGTCTTCCTCTTCCTGCTCTTCCGCATTTCTGTGTTGCGCTTCTGAACTGGTGCTCATCTTTAAATTGTGATTAGTATTTGCTGCAACCTTCTAATCGCTACTTCTATATTTATAATTCAAATTTCCTCCAAAATCAAACGATTACCTCCCCACAATTACCAAAATTTTAATTCTCTCGTTGAATTTAACACAGATGTATGATGCATCATGTGTGCGTGTTCACAATTCTCACTTTTCATAGAGTTAAAACAGACAATCAATCTTGAATTTGGCTAATATAAATTATTATTGCCAAAAATAACTTTACTCTCACACTTTCATTGCATACTTTCTATCTCTTTATATTTAAAGTGAGCGATAATAAAGCTGCAATGGAAAAGTTGAACCAATATTAGCGAGAGCAATAGCAAAAATAGCGCTCTCAATATGAAGGCGCCTCCTCCTCCTCCAACTCTGGCTTCCAAGACTAGTCAGACAGCTCAGAGTAGTCCTCATCTTCTCATCACACATAGCAGTTCCAAACGCAGCCCCCTAAATTCCAGTACCGAGAGCAATTCGCTCATCACAATAATAATCTAAAAGAGAGTAGTGGCAGCGGGGCAGAAACTTAAACCTAGATTCAAGAGAGAAAAATTGAAGGAAGTAATAGTAATGAATTCGGAGGGAACATAGTCAGTCAAAGTAGCAACAATCAAAATACCTTAAACAAACCTATTGAGGTCAAGTTGCAGCTCTCAGACTTATCTCTAATAAAGATTGTATATGATATTAGAGATTTTTATATAAGACTAACACTCTGAGGGTGGATCAGTGACGGCTGATAAGTAGGCACTCGAGTGCATGGAGCGACTGAAGTTGTCTGAGCCCACCCAAAAAATGGAGAACTGTCTTGACACCAACTGGCAGTAACTAGAACTTCTAGTGGCTGTGCTCACATAATTGAATATGTGTTGAGATATTTATTTATAGATGCTTCAGCATGTGTAAGAGAACGAGAGAGACGAGCTCTTCACTTGCTTGTATTAAGAACCGAAGGCGGGTGGACGACTGCTACTGAGTGAGAAACAATTCAACCTTGTGAGAAAGGTGTACATGCGAAGCTTCCTCAGCAATGGCAATTTCGCTCTCAACGACGATCAAATGATTATGTAGTTCTTCATGAACCTCAAGGCAATCATCATACTTCTCAAATTGCAGCTCATTTCTAATTTGATGAATTGAATGTACTTGCGTGTTCATCGTGGAAGCTCAGACTAAGGTTTGGAAAGTGCTCGCAATAAATTAAATACATCCGTAAACTCTCGACGACCAAGCTGAGTTAGTACTTCAAAGGAGCAGCAGTCCCTTCTGCTTCTTTGAATATCAGCTAATTGTAAAAATGTAGTAATAAGGTATCTATCTATCCATCCATTCATTACTCAATTGTTTAGTGTATTAATTTCGATTAAGTTAGAGAGAGTTAGAGTAGTATCACTATGTGCTCGCATCTCCTTCACTCTCTCTATATATCGTTCTGCAAACTAATCTCACAGTTCGCCCTTATAATCAATTGTATAAACCTTTAACAAATGATAGATCAATTCCTTTATAATAAATGCTTGATTTGATTTGGAGTTTATATAGACTCAGCTAATTTTAAATTTATACTTCTTCTTCATCATCAAAATCTTGATTCTTGCCTCAAATGTGCAACTCCTCAACAATTGAAGATTGCTGTATCATTCTTTTCACTTTCCATATGGTGGTGGGATGAATAATAAGGTTTGACCAGGTATAAAAGGGTTGAGTAGGGAGTAATTAATAATAATAAATTTGAATTTTTAAGAACCTCCAAAACATTTAAGAAGATGGCAGATAGAAAGGCAGTTGTGAAGAACGCAGATATGTCCGAGGACATGTAACAGGACGCTATCGATATCGCCACCCAGGCACTCGAGAAGTTCAACATTGAGAAGGATATCGCCGCCTTCATTAAGAAGGAGTTCGACAAGAAGTACAACCCCACCTGGCATTGTATCGTCGGTAAGTACTCGCTTCACTTAACAGATAAATTGAACTTGGTCTTACAATGTCATTTGACTTAAGAAGAATCGAAACTGCTAATATGATCGGGAGAGAGAAGGGTGTATCTTTATAGAATACTAAACTGCCACTCATGATCGATAGTTAGAGTGACTCTTAACTTCGGCGTCTATGTTTTATAATCATGAAGTAATCTTTCTTAAAAGTGAATTCTATGATTGAAGAACGCTTTAAGGAGTGAGAGAGAAACAGCAGTATGAAATTCTAAAATTAAAAGCACCCCTTCTTTCTCTCTACTAGCACTTTTCGTTGAGAAAGTCATTCCATGATCAATAGCCACTATTTAACTTTGAAATCTTGGTCTAACTTTACTCTTCTATAGGTAGAAACTTCGGTTCCTACATCACCCACGAGACCAAGCACTTCATCTATTTCTACCTTGGTCAGGTTGCAGTCCTCCTCTTCAAGTCAGGCTGAGCGACCGCCCTCTGGCTGCAGTGAGTGATCACTTCAGTCAGTCGGTCCAGTGATAACACATAGACACCTATGAGTGAGAGTGAGGGCCATGACCCCTTGTGTCGCAAGGGGAGTGAAACGCAGAGCAAAGTAAGCAGCGCGCTGAAGTCCCTCTGCACCATCACGCAACAGCCCTCTCCTCTCAACTTGTGCTCCTTAACTTTTACTAAACATATAAAAAAACTCTCTTGTCCCTCTCTTACTCTATAAATGATAACGTCATGTTAACTATACGCCGCCATGTTTGATTGTTAATAGAATCCATCTTTAAGTTTTAATTTAACAACAATAGTTGTAGCTATATATTAACTTTAGTGCTATTCTTAAAATCTAAACTAACAGAAAACATAACCACTGATCAGTTTTGGAGTTTAAAGTAAAGGATATCCTAATAAGCATCATGGTTCAGAATAAAATAATTGGAAGTGAGAAAGAAAGAGGCAAGCTAAACACAGGAGTTGATTTACTTTGCTAGAAAGATTAAGCTGACTATTTCTTAAATATTAGCAGAAAATATAATATAATTAACAATTAATTTAAAGGGAGGGACAACACTTTCAGTCTTTGATAAACAGAAAGTCTTAAGAAATGGGAAAGAAGAAGAGTCGTGCCATTAAAGTCTCCAAGAAGGCCCCACCCAAGGTAGATAAAGTTTTTGACTGTCCCTACTGTTCACATTCAAATTAATTACGTGGCCTATTCACATGCATGACATTTTAATTTTTCATTCAGGAGCTATTGAAGTAAAAATGTAAGTTTAGAGGAATAAGTTTTGCACTTGGATTAATTTGCTCCTCTCCTTTGCTATTGATCTCTTAATTTTCTTCTTGCTAGGAGGCGACCTTAAAGGCTGGCATCGTTGAGCTGCAGAATCTGTACAGTTGAGTTTCAGATGCCAATAAATAAGCTGCACAAGGAGGTGGATGTCTACTGCACCTGGATCGACAAAGCAGAGCAGGAAAATATGAATTATGCGGGCAAAGCAGGAGGTGCTCCATCAATTTAGCATGCATGCATGAAAATGCCTATATATATCTATACAAGCATATAACGCTTTCTTTAGAGGTATAATTTAGTGATCAAAGGGATTAGGATTTACTAATTCGACAGATTATGGCACTAAGTCAGGCAAACCTGCCCCTACACACAGAGTAAATGCTGAAGACAAAAAATCAAGATCAATTTTATAATCACCATCATCATCCGAATATATTTAGAAGACAGCGAGGATGATGAAGAGGAGGAAGAGGTGAAATAGAGAGCAAGGCCTGTTGTGCATAGCTCTGCAAGGTAATATGACTTGCAATAGAAATAATAACATAATGCGGCTTTAAAAGATAGATAAGTAAGTAGTAGTGGTAGTATTTAATTTATTATGACTCTGATGAGGACTCCGAGGAGGATGAGATAGATAGACATAGAGCACATGGGTAGTAGATAAGAGTTGGTTCCTAAGCAGCTACCACTACTCCAGGCGGTAATGATGATGATTCCGAAGATGACCTCTTTTGAGGATAGCTAACAAATATTTACACTTACAACCATAATTAAGATCTTTACTTTATTGATTGATGGATGTAAGAGTAAGCCAATATAAAAAGCAAAGGAATAGAAAATGTAGAATTCGCATTGATAAAACTCATTATACCTAACTTAATGGTAAAATACGCATGTGCTACTTATTTATTCAAATTTTAATCGACTTGAGACAATTGACAGAGTTTTTTATCATTCCACATGCTAAAATAAAACTTACAACAGGAGGATGATGAAATTAAATGCATGGATCATATCTTAGTAAAGGTGTTAGGAGGGGGAGGAGTTACAGAAAGTTATAGAATAGGAGCCAAGGTAAAAGTGGAAGCAACAGTCAATATTTTAAGTATCAGTGAGATATTAGGATTATTACTAAAATAATTCAAAATAGATCAGACACATCTATAATATTCTGTTTGCTTTAGCAATAATTGATAAATATGATTTAATATTATTGTTATTATTAGTTAAATGAATGGAAAAGGTAACCTTCGCAAATATAGCGAGAAGGATCCAAATTATATAAATAGCACTTTATAATAAAATGGAGAGCATCCGCAACCAACAGCAGATTCTTAAATTAGGTGACCTAATGAACTCTAATAGCCATCCTCACAAAGAATTATTATATTATTCCAATCTATCTTTATGAATGCTTTTAATTTTACAAACGGAGGGTGAACCTGATCATAAATAAAGAGGGAGTGCCAAAATTCACAGTGATGAATATACAACAACATCACTTACAAATTAAGTTGAGATCAGCTCTGAAAATATAATTGGTGGGAATTCTTACTCCCCTTCGTAAAAACAATAGCCAACAGACTAACTTCAGATTCATCCTCCTTCACTCTTAGCTGCCAATTTTAATCCCATTTTAGCTCCTATGGATACACCCAAGTTCCACTAAAGTTTTATCTTAAATTGCAAACATACAAATGAATCATGATCATTGAATGATGATTATGCTTATAAGTGTTATAAGTTTGTCAGCTCAGAAAAATTCGAAGAAGAAGCTGCTCAATCACAAGATAATGAGTTAAAGCATCTCGAGTATAGATGAAATTATGAAAAATTCTGTTGCTGATAATGCTAACATCTCCAGCTAGAAAGATCGAAGAGCCAGTGAGAAGAGCATATATCTGCTAATCACCTCGAATGAAGCTAAACATCCTCAAGAAGGAAGAAGTCTTTAATAAGATAAATTCTCTAGCTCAAACATCACAGCAGACTTTTAAGAGCAAGAGAAGGATGATCATAATAAATACAGTGACTCTCATCTCAGAGTCATACAGTTAAATTAGAAACTGTAGTTAACTTAGGAGATCGAGCAGGCGCATTAAATCCACTTAATGGAAGAAAACGCTGAACAAAGACTCAATAAGATAAGCAGTCTAACCTCTTAATAACTTCATAAGCAGCTTAGAGGCAGCAGTAGTGGAGCTAGATTGATTGAGGGTAGGTAAATAGGAGGTGCTCTGTTTATGAATATGAGAGAGCTATCTCCAAACATGACCTCACCAAAATAAGATTAATCTTGAAATTTATCTATCTTCTTTCATTAAAGATAAGGGAAATGACATGGATGAGATAAAGACAATAGTTTTAAGCAAAATGAGGGCCAGTATCAATTAGGATGACTGGACGCAAGGATTTACTCCAATGATGATTACGATACCTACTTCTTTCGAAGAAATAAATGCTAAGTAATAATAATAATAATAACAACGCATGTTAGACGAACTAGCGTCTTGCGTGTTATATGTTAAACTTAAGGAGGTTATACAACCTCCCGTGTTAAAGAAACAGTATTCGGCTAATCAAACATACTGTCATCTGTCTGATCTCTCTGACTGTTTCTGTCTTCATTCTGCTTTCATTTTTCCAGCAGAACTGTCTATCGGCGCACTCATCGCACTCCGCCATGTCCAGGTTGTCTTGATTTCATCTTCAAACCTCTTAATAGCCGCCTTAGCCTCTTTCCAGTTCTGAGGAAAGGCTTTCTTAGGTCTAATGAACCACTCGTAATGCTTCATTTTCCTTAAATTATGTTATTCCTTTTAGGCGCTATTCCATTATGGATTCATTGGCTGTTTATAAATGCTAAGTATGCAGTCGAAGGTGTTCCTCGCTTTATTCTAGCAGACTAGAAGTTTAAATTCAAGAGGCAGTTTCAACTGCTTGATTCAGAATAAAAACAGAGAATCAAGAAGTAGTATAGGAGTCTATTCATTGAAATTATTAATCATACTGTAAAGTTTAAGTAATTAATTCATAGATCCTTTACTTTCTTCGAATTAATTATAGCTTAAAAAGCTATTGAGGATGATGAGAAAGATCGAAGTTTTAGTAGAAGAATCACAATTCAAAGTAAGAGATGAGAGCTTATCGACTCCACTTAATCCGTCGAAGTAAGAAGGCGGCACACAGACTTAATCATCATTTTCATTTATAGTTTAGACTTAGAATCAGAATGGGGAGAATAAGGCCTTATAGAAAAAGAGAACTATAGTATATTCGAAGCAAGAGAGTCCAGTGCTAAAGATCAAAGCAGATCAGTAGGAAACTTCGTATGACAAAAGAGAGCAAGACAAGCAGGCTATAATTAACATTAGGACTTCAACGCACAAGGAGCGCATCTCAAGTTAAGATCTCCTATCCTTCAAAACTCAGAACAAAGCCTAGACTTCTTTAAATGCTAAGCGAGATAATAACATTGGAATTTTAATTTCAAAGTGTGTGAATATTTTTTATTGGTCTTGATGACTCAAGAGTAGAATTCATGACATTTTCCTAGATAAACAAGAACAAAAGCTTTGACGAGTAAAAGGTACTTCAGTAGGCAGAAATTCTAAAGCCAGAGAGACTGCCTAGTGAGGAACTATAGAAGTAAATGTCAAAGATTCAATAAGACTACCTATTGTATTAACCTAAACTCAAGTAGCTTGAAAATTATGGACTCATGAAGAATAGCAAAAAGAGAAAATAACTCTAACAGAAAGAGTTAAAGGTAAGGAGGAAGTTGAAACTCAATCAAACAGTGACATATCAATAGCAAAGAGCAGCACTAATTGCAAACCAAAGTTAAGATTATCAGTATAAGATAAATCACCAGAGCTAGAAAAGTAGAAAGAATTGGAATGATTATTCTCAAGAAATGGATATTCCAAGCCCTGATTCTAATGATAATTCTCGCATAGTAGATGCTACCAACGATGATTCTCAGATATTAGCATTTTCTTCTAAGAGTCCTATTCGTCAGAGGAGATAGGAAGAGAGTAGCGGCTCTAGCAGACCTAAAACGTATCTCAAGTAAAGCAGAGGCGATAAAATAAGAGTTTCTCAATCTATCCTCTAATCCCTTATTAGCAGCGCAAATCCTTCAAGTTAAGGTAGTTAAGTTTTTTTGATTTAATTTAAAGAGTAGAAGGATCAGAGTTCATAAGTAGAACAATGATAAAAATGTCTATATAGATAACAAATAATTGAGTGCATCACCAATGCGGATAGAAGATGGCCCTACGGAGTATGTTATAAATGAGCCTCTCTAGGATCGAACTTAGAGAAGAAGACACTTGGCTTCTGATTACTTTACGACAAAACCCTCTGCAGGCTTACATTTGAGAAATTATATCTATGATCCTCATTTTATTATAGAGAGAAAGATGTTAAAGATACGAAGAAGTATCAATGATAATTAATCAAGGCCCCGGTCTGTGATGGCTGATTAGAACAAAGCTAAATACCAATCATCTATGCTTTAAGATCAAAACTAAAACCTAAATCCCGCCTTGCTCTCCAGATAAATGTTGAATCCTACTTACAATCGGTCTGATGCGCAGATTGATTCTGCTGCAACTTAAAGTCAGTAGATATAACTTCTAAAGACTTCTAATAAAGATCAAATTATGGTAGCTATGAGAAAAAATGCTTCTGACTTCAATCCTTCTTTAGAAAATTCTAACGAGGGATCCACTTCTGACCATTATCAAAATCTGCATTTCACATCCTAGCGGCCTTCAACTACCTCAAATACGATAAAGTCTAACAACTACTAACTAAAAAATCTGAACTCATAGGCATTAAAGAGTGGGTATCATCATAACAAGTACTTCTCACTGACTGCTTTCAATTCTAAGAAGTCTAGTTACGCTGGTGGTATAGGCTTTTAGGTTCAGAGTTTGAATAAGAGCAGTCAAAGTCATTTCGATACTAGAGATTAACTCTCTAAGCAAGATACTGCTGATGATTGACAACAATTCTATTTCTTTTTCAGACTTTAAGAATTTATATGAAGGGAGAATAAGACACTCTCAGTATGTGATAGAAGACCCGATTGATAGATCAGGCATTTAAAAAATGAGGAGCTCAAACATCTGTCAAAAGAAGATGTATTACAAGAAACTGGGCCAAAATAGTCTCTTAAACTAGATCCTTTCATAGTACCAAGGAGATAGAAACTCAACTTAAATGGGTAACTATACAGTCTAAGTGTAGAATGTGAAACAAGAAGAGGAGTATAAAAAAGCTTCTTCTTCTCCCTCAAATCATCAAGAGGGAAACGTTCATAAACATATTATGATATTACTTTAATTAGTAATCTCTATTTTCAAAAAGGAGATCATAAACTTAGGAATTAACTAGGCTTATAAAAGCAAGAGATGTATGACTCACATACTGTTCTCCAACAGGAAATATAATTATGTCTTTATAATTATTAAGGAAAGTTTCTACGATGCTCCTGCTATAGCCAGTGAATTAGAGAAATTTAACTAAGATAGATAAACTGGCAGAGATTTACTGAACTAAGCTAAAGAAGAGTATGGATTCCAGAGTAGCAAAATGAAATAAATCAGAGATGCTTAGAGTAAGGAGAGGGTGAGAAAGAATATGCACGTGAATGGAAAAGCAGAAGTTAAATCGAGGTTAATCTCAAGCAAAGTATCACTAGAGGAATCAATAAATTAAATATATATTTTTACTCATTGAGACCAAAAGAAACTTCTCATTTTTCCTCCATTTTAAATTGCTTTACTTTTTTTTTGTAGAATCATTTCAGCTTGGCAGATTGTTTTATGGATTTTATTCAGGCGGCGCTGGGAAAGTAAACCCAACAACTAGCAGCAAGGAACAATAGAAAGCACGGACCTAAACTCAAACTTTGGCAAGGCCCTCATATCAAACCTTAACTGATTACTACAAGCCTAGGAATAATAACTCTCGCTTTCAGGCCTAGATCGGATGGAGTCCCAAGAACTTCTATCTAGAGATGGAGTCTCGCTCCCTCTACACATCTCCAAATAAGCTACTAAACCAGAGCAGAGAGATCAAATCAAGAGAGGCACAGAGTCGGCAGGGGATGCCCACTATTAAAGTAATTAGAGAAGATAGAGCCAACAGGACTCAAGCAACTGCATAGCAATTACAATAGCAATTGTACTAAAGAGAGAATAGATAGTATATTGGTGATAGTGGCTCTCGAGGGTAGCTAGAATATGATAATTCAGTATCTGACTTCATCAGAAAGTAGGAGCTGTTAAATTCATTTATGAATTCATCATAATCTATCTATATACTTCTTAGTTAGAGAGGCGAAGCTCCAAAGCCAAGGGGGACTCTAGCAATAGTTTATCAAAGCCTGAGAGAAGCTTCTCAGTAATTAAAGAGGAGAGTCAAGCTACTACTTGAACAAATAAAAATACAGACAATTTTAAGTTTCACAATATAATATCAAAATTATAAATTCTCCCAAACTTTTATCTATATAATATTTACAATAACTTAATGCAAATTTTAATCTCCTATTAAATTTTATAGTCAGATTACTTATATCCTCCCTCTCTTTTCTTTTTCCTCCATTATATTTTGGCATTAACTTTTTCTTTAGGTAATCTTTGATATGGACGTTGAAAAGATGGCGGAGGCAACTGCAAAGGATTGCTTTGACTATAACTTGGAGGATGACTTTGCAAATGGGAAAATACCCATCGAGGGCTTAACTAGATGGGTTAATAAAAAAGGAGGCAAGATCTATTGAACTATCCAAAAAGTATGCACACAAACAAAGTCACATGAATTAATTCTAATTGAATTAAACTTTAACTTCATAACTCAAACTATAAAAATTGTGATCAAACTTATTAAATCTGACATTTACAAGAGAGGAGTGAAATAAAATTAAAAATAGAGTAAAATGAGGACACAGTTTTAGAATCTCAGATAGAAGCGAGGCACAAGTAGTGGCTAAAATGGCAACAATAGCTACATGGGTGGGGTTAGTTAGTTAAGTACAAGGGTCAATAACAACAACTACTCACTCCCTAGTGATAGAGAGGGCTATGCAAAGAATCTCAATCTCTCCTCAAGATTTAAGGTAACCCATACATTCTCAATCTTATCTCATACTTGAAGTAGGACTATGGCGCAAGTTACAGAGACAACTCTCAGCACTCAGCTACACTCGAGTTCAAGAGAATCTTAGACCAGCACATCAACTATTTCTCCAAGGATACTTACTATAAAATCAAAGAGGATTTGATAGGCATGGAGCCAACTCAGACCATCGTCTCAGCCTTCCAGAATTTCCAAAGCACTCAAGATATTATAAGCTATCTTTACTACTCCCTATTGCATTTATTTAAGTTCAAGATAGTGATACCTTAGTTCAGACATGCCTGAGAGTATTCAATATCTAGGAATACTAGAAGCTGTTTAACAAGTCAGCCTCCAGTAGATCTTAGCACAATCACTCCACCTCCCCTAGCAAGCCACTTACCACTATAGGGTCTAACTAAGATTATATTGCAGACTATGTGGCTGGCTAAGGAACTCAAAATAGCAGACTTGATGCTCCGAGAGGATATCAGCCTTCAGCTCAAAACTAAAGATCAAGCAGCAGCTTTATTCCCTAGTCAAAAGGTAAGATATCTCCAGAGAACAGCAATACCTCACAAGCTGCAGGCTATGGATATGATAACCTAAATGAAGCCAAGCAGAGAGATAAGACAGCACTTCACTTCCTTATTTCAAAAGTGTATGCATTCTTCTATCTTTGTTTAAAGATTTGTGCTTATTTCAAAGAACTTAAGCAAGGACCAGCATAACCTCTCACAACAGACTGATGGATCTTTGAAATCGACTGAGAGATTGAGATAGCAGCTTCCATTTTAGAAACTCTAACGGCCTACTCCCAAAGTTTAGAACTATGTTAACAACAACTATTCATCCTCAAAGGCAAATGGAGGGGGATCTTAGAGCAGTTAACCTAAAGACAGATATGCAGTTTAAAGCCAAGACATGAGTAGAGTAGTACTTAGAGAGGAGCCAACTTACTCACTCAGTTAGATCAGAGAGATAATAGGAGTGGGCCAACAAAGAGAAGGAGCTGTAGAGTATGATGTGGATACGATGATAGGTCAAGTCATGCCCTATGTGTGGTATACAAGCCTAAATGAACTCTCTTTCTAAGATTTGATGAGGAGAACATTCAGAAGAGAGGTTGAAAATATTAAGGCTGATAAGAGATGGAGTGTTGATCAGATTCTTTCCGATCTTAAATTTTAGTATGAAAGCTATTAGATCTATTTTGCCACTTTGATGTCAATTAGGATGACCTGGTAGACAGGATTGAGCTTGAAAGAGGCTTGATCAAACTGCTCTCTACTTAAGATGACAGAAATGGTCACTCTCCGAAGAAAAGCCTCTCGCCTGAGTTTTAGAACCAGTCTGCTTCTGCTGACATCCTTCAATACACAGACGCTTCTAACTATCTCTCTGTGAACTTATGTTAATAATAAGAAGAAAGTAACCATTTATCTCTGTGAATGAGATTTAGAGCCCTCAGTTTGACCCAATTTCACTTTTCAATTAGATAGATCAAGACAGAGATGGGTGTATCTACTTGCGAGACATGGAGTACTTCCTTGATCATTACATGTCCATCCTAGTGCAGAAGTGTTTTGGAGAGGCTGTTCCTCGAAGCACTTAAAATGCCATGACTCATAATCTCGCCTTAGAGGTAATGAGAAGATGCAACTACAGCTAGAGTGGTGTCATCCATTAGAGGGACTTAATCGAGTGGATCTTTTTAAGATAAATAGTTTAAGTATTATGAAGATCGGAAATGGAGGTGCCCAAAATAGAAACTAGAATCATTAATACTCGACAAGCCCAAGTATAAATGAATTTATCTATTGTTATGATTGACAAGTTTTGACATCTTACGCGATCTTTTAGAGTGCAGAGGTGACTACCTCCATAAGTATGAGTCTATTCTTTTCAAGGGCTCTAACTCCCCTTTGAAGGGAGATGATTCTACTCTCCTTGCACTCAACTTGATGATGCATTTCATTTAATTGTTCATCTCAAATTTAGTTCTTGAATTTGATGAGGGGAGACCTTACTGATGAGAGCAACTTAATGGGGGGAGGAGAAGGAATGTATGACTACTCAGATGTGAAGGGGAAGGACAAGTCTCCCTCTGTGATTGGCTTTAGAAACACTGATATCAGTGAGCGACTCAGACTCTCCGAACTCAGATAAACCATCTAGCAGACTCAGATCCAACCTGATGAAATCAGAAAGTGTGAATCTAGTTTAAATGAGGACAAAGTATTTTTCACTTCTTATATTAAGAAAGAGTGGATCAAACTACAACTCAAATAAGAACAAGCAAAATCCTACTGCTCAAAACCTTCAAAATGCTTTTGATTCTAACTCTTCTGCCAAGAAGAGAATGAGATAAGATGATAAGCAGGGGAATATAGTCCCTCAGCCTTAGTAGAAAGTTGAGTAAGTGAGCTTCACGAAGCCAAGACCACCCCCTAAGGAGCAAAGACTAGCTGACTGCAGTTCTAAGTCCACAATCCTAGAGCAGAGAATTTAAAAGAGCCAGGCTGATAGGGCTGACAGAGCCCCACTTGGTAAGAATATGGATCAACCTTCAGATCTGAAAGAGGATAGTTAGTTTATATAGTTTATATGGCTTCTTATTTACTTATAAGGAGATGAGTAGCTAGGCGATCAATGATATCGTGGCTAGCACAGACTATCAGTCAGTAGAAGCTAAAATTAAGCAACTTTCAAACGACTCTGGACTTAAGAGAATCAATGCATACCAGTTCTCTCTAATTAAAAATACAGTCTTTAATGCATTTATTTTTTAATACATATTGCATTCAATAATTATTCTGAAACCTTACTATATATAGACTAATAAAAAACTTATTTATTACTTATCAAATTCTCTCGTCAGATTAAGAAGCAGTTGGAAATGTACGATGAGGAAGATGGCTTGACTTTTGAGGACTTCAAACTCATCCTTGAACCTCAACTTAAGAAGGTAGCCAAGACAGCTTTTGAAAAGAAAGGTTTCGATAATGTGCTTAAGTAAATATTTGAGATCTTCGATGAGAACAGTAAGTAGCTTATTAGTGAATTAGGGGTTGGGGATCTATTAAATCTGACATTGATTTCTCAAATTTGAATTCAGAGAATGGAACCGTGGATCAGATAGAGATGAGCAACTGCATGGCGCTAATGTGTGGAGGCACTGTGCAAGAGAAGATCCACGCCGCCTTTATCCTGTTTGATTTGAACTGCTCAAACACTCTGAGTCTGGAGGAGTTGACTACTTTCATGGGAACAGTTTTCAAAGTGTTTGACTCCATCATCCCTAATAAGAAAGGTAAGTAACTTAAATATTTCACTACCTCTTCACTAATCCAATACTATTTGTATAGAGTCTATGTTTGCGAACCTGGACATCTACCAGCTGACTTAACAGACAGCTAGCAAGTGCTTCAATGATTTGCAAATCCCTCCTTCCTCAGAAGTAGCGTTTGAACTGTTCTTGGAGTGGCTGCTTAAGAAACCGCTCAATGGGGAGGCCACTGCTCCTCAAAAGATTCTCATTAAAGAACTACCTGCTAAGCCAGATGAGAGATAGAGCAACCAAAATAAGTTCAACGTCAACAGCAGAGACCTTATCTCAGCGGCTGCTTCCAAAGATCAATAATCAGACAAAGAAAATGAAAGAATTTAGCAGAGTCAAATAGAGTAGCAGGAAAAAGAAAACTTAAAGATAGCCTTTGAGAGCATCCAAGCTTTGATGATTAGAAATATTTATAGGACTGCATTTTTAATGGAAGCTCAGTAACCGACAAAGTCAGAGTTGAGGGAGAGAATTGTCAAGTCGACTAAAGAGTATGTTGAGAGGTTTATCTCTCAGGAGAAGTATCTTGAAATCTTCAACGATCTGAGATAACAAGCACTAATAACTATTCTCAAAATGAGATATAAAAATATAAGTTGAAATGACTATACTTTGGCAATAGTGTGAGGATCTAAGATGCGGTGAATGCTTTTGAGAAGTATAGAACTGGCTCCTCAGTGAATAAGAATCAATTCTTCGAAGCCATGCGAGATCTCATCTTCAAGAACCAAGCTAATAAGGGGCTAGACCAAAATAAGAGTTAGAAATATAAATATGATGAGTGAGTAAATGAAAACATGCTTGCCTTTTATCGATAAACATTGAAAATCGATCTTCGCCTACTCGTCTTAACATTTCTTATTACAAGGTGATTTTCTTAAATAAACATCTGTATTATTGTCTTCTTCTCCATTTTTGAATATGAGTCTTCTGTTCAAGCTTAAGATCTGAGGTAGTAAAGGTCTCTGAGTGCGTCAAATAAAGCAGCCACTGACCAGGCCTGTGTAGTGCAGGAATCCT
The DNA here is from genome assembly GCA_027382625.1 of Tetmemena sp. SeJ-2015. Lineage (NCBI taxonomy): Eukaryota > Ciliophora > Spirotrichea > Sporadotrichida > Oxytrichidae > Tetmemena > Tetmemena sp. SeJ-2015. The sequence goes on along the minus strand of JAJKFJ010024014.1, from coordinate 7,752 downwards.
TGCACTCCTTGCCATGCGAGTTAGTGAGCTCTGGTAGTCCCTCCCACTCGTTTTGAATGATGTGCTGCTAGTGAGGCACCACCCACTTCATCACACCGCTATTATAAAGTTAGATAAAGAATAAATAGAAGCAGTAGTAGTAAAGGGCTGATACTTACTGAGTAATTTCCTCGATGTCGAGTACAACATCTTCTTGTCTTTGAGCGAAGATGATCTTAGCCTTGAGGAAGAAACCAACAGGCCATAGCCACTCTGGACCCTGATGGTAGTTCCAACCCGAAGAGTCGTCTGAGTTGATATAGTCTCCTTTATAGTTGGGATCTTGAGGATCTAGAGTCTTAATTCCCATGCAACCCTCTTCCATCAAGATACTCTCTACGTTTCCTAATAACATAAGTGAATCATTCAAAGTTTTATAGTTTCTGATGCAGATATTAGCGTGGTCTACGTTGAATAAATCTGGAGCGTAGGCGAGAGCCACACAAAGGTTAGGCCTGAGTTGATAATCAGTGTGGGGCTGAGAGGATCTAAGCACGTCCTTATAGATACCTCTTCTGCGCACGTATCTCTTTTCGATTTTAATATTATTATCATCATCAAACAATTTCATTCATTTAAGATTACATAGTGCTGGTCTTCTGAGTCTGAATGAGGAATCCAGAAGTGTCTCTCAAAGTTGCTCTTAATCCTCTGTGCCCATTATTCAAATTCAAAGATTATGGCTTATGATCATATTTTGAATTTGCGATTGTGAGTAAGTCCACTCCTACCCATTCAATTTATAAGATGAAGATGTGCTACACTTATTTTCAATTAATTCTTGAGTTTGACTCGATCAGTGGCGACATGGCCTTGGCTGTGCATCTCACTCATGAACACCAATGCTTAGTGTAGAAGAGCCACCAACTCGATGGGAGCACCGTCTCTAGGAGTTGCAGGGATTCCTCTATTACCAGTCTTGTCTGAAGAGCCCATCTTATCCATCCAAGTACCGCAGTTGTGCTAATTTCCTCCCAACACAAATCCTGTCTGCTCGTCCAAGTAGATGTTTATAGCAGAATTTAAAAAGTTTGAATTTGAAGAACTCATTTGATTTTCTAACTTGTCAATATGTTGAAGCCCTGATCCTTCATGCACGAGTCAATTTTGTCTCCTGCGTTCCACTCTCTGAACTAAATTCCACTCGCATGTGCTTGAATTATCTCATGGATGAGTTGGCCTAGGGTGACACTCCTAGGAGGTTGTCCTCTGTTCAACTTCTCCCAGTGCAATCTCTAGTCATCATCTCTGAAGTGCAATTCCACAGGCTCATTCAAGATGCTTGCTCCACTGTTAGGTCCCTCAGATGCCAGTTCCACATAGTCTTTAATTCCCTATAATAAAAAAGATAAATTATCATACGCACTCTCCCTCTCTGTCTTAAACTTAAAAAGTAAATTTGAGATTGATCTTTATAAGAAATATTTGGCTGAGAAGACTTGGATTTTGAGCAGCACCACAAAGAAGGAGAGAGAACATAGATCACTTGCCAATTGCTTGAATTATCATAGTTTTAATTTATCATTAACTCTACTTGTAAATTAATTAGTTCTCTAATCCTCAATTATACTACTGCTGCTTCTTATATAAATTACTTAGCTTTTATAATTGTCAACTAAAATGCTTATTATTTGAATTCAAACTTAGCAAAGAGTTAAACTGCGCACTATTTATTAAAGCAGAAGAAACTAAAAATGAGCAATTCAAGGGCCTAAGACCATACTAAACAGTAGCAAACGTAAAGCATGAACTACGAGGAGAGTGAGATGCAAGAAAGCCAAAACCCGCAATTTGAACAGACATAGGCTGACAAGTAGATGAGAGAATATGGGGATGAAGAAGATGAGGAGGAAGAAAGTTTCTTTGAAGAAAGTCTAAGTTCAAACAGTGCTCTAGTGGAGGGAGTTATCAGTCTCGAACCTCGTGAAATGAAAGACAGGATAGCTAATCTGCTCTATAGATTTGTGGATAAATCAACCCTCAGTAAGAGCAGAGTAAGAGACTTTAAATGGTATATTTGGCTTTTCACTTTCATTTTGAGAGGAGGACAGATCAACGATTTAACTTTGCGAGGTAGTAGCAGAATCCATGATTTAATTTCTGGACGCTCAAGTCTCTCAGAACACTCTAGCAGTTGAGGAATTTGCCAGGATCTTATAACTCCAAGACCCCTTTGATATTGACAATAACTTAAGTTAAGTGTCTAATGTTGTATATAAATTTCAAAGAATAGAAGGCAGTACTTCATGAATGAGTATGGGGAGGTACAGAGCACACCAGATCAAATCAAAGTAGATCTCAAAGATAAGCCAATGAAGGAAGTTGAATATGAAATGAAGCCGGGCAGACTAAGTGAGTACCCACAGAAGCGCAAGACTTTGGACTTCAAGCTCAACGTTAAACTATATAAGAACTTACAGATAAGCTATACTTCCATATTCAGTTTACTAGCAAGAGCTTTATCTCTGCTTTGAACATGGACGAATGCTATTCGAGTGAGTAATGTCAGATCTATGAAGACTATCAGTACCTACTCTCTTACTTGAGCAACTTACTCTTCTCAATTTTGCCTTTGCTTAAAGAAGCCACCCGCTTCCAAATTGCAGCCAGTGGGAAATACTCCAACCTGGAAGATCCTTTGAATGATGGACTCAAAAAGGACCCCTTCTTCAGATTTATGTGCCTCGGAGGGAACTTAGCAGGACTTAGTGGAGTGAGTGGCTAAGGAGGTATTTTCAAAGAGATCCAGAAGATCCTCTTCAAAAAGATGCAAAATTAAGATAAATAACTTTATTGACTTGATTTAAGATTTCGCATAGATTCCGAGTACAGGCAGAAGAGAAGTTTGTGGACTATTTTAAGGATTCTGAACTTAATTAGCAGCTGGAATAACAGGAATATGCTCTCACTTTGAAGAAACTGATAGAAGGGCTGCGATCTGAACTTGAGTAAGTGCAGTAGTAATCAGAAGTTCCAAATGAGTTGAATTAACAGAGTTCACATAAAGCCTCTGAGCAAGCTAAACTTTGCTCCTCTGCGCTTGGTATGATAGAGTAAGATAATAATACCACAGTTAATTAATTTTCGAATTTCACACTTTCTCTTTAGTAACCATTTGGACTATATGAGCGGAGCAGAAAATCAGCAGAACTCTTTCATAGCCAAAGCCTTCAGTCAAGGCACACAAACAGCTGTAGACTCTTTAGTCCAAGTGGATGAGCTTGTCGCAGATTCCCTCACCTTTGTCAATAATCAGGATCAAAGCATATCGAGTAAGAGAATATAGAACACAGCAGCTGAACAAGGTTACAAAGACTATGACTTATAGAAAAGAGAGCTTCTCAAAGATTTAAGAGCTAGGAGGGACCAACTCAAGTTTGAAATCAGCTAGCTTCAACTGTGAAGCCAAATAAAGTTATGCTATTAAATTTGAATATGAAAAATATGCCTTTATTGATAAATCTATCCAAAAATTAATAACTTATCTTAATTAGGGAGGAAGGGGTGTATTTTAAATTAGTTTCTATTCTTAAAGAGTAACTTAATTTTGAAACCCGATGAATCTTAATTATAAATTAAATTTGCAATGGAGAATCAAATCACTAAGCTCTCCACTTAATAAGATAGAGATCCCAAAAGTCCATTTGAATCTTAAACTAAGAACCTCTCTCAACTCTCTCCACCATCTAATTTGCAAAAGACGACTTCTAAGCTCCCTCCAAAGGCTTTAAAATCTAAAATAGGGCAACCCTCTCCTTTGATCCAGAAGCAAATGACTCAGATTCCGCCGCCTAAAAGCGACATCCTCTAAAAATTGGAGAACAGTTAGCTCGAAGCGGAATCCAAGCCCAATCCAATTCATAGCAGTTTCAATAAGGCCTTGACTAAGAATTTACAGAGCTTGAATGCGAAGGAGTCAAGCAAGATTGGCACTATAAGGAAAATTTCAGAAGATGTGCTTGGGAATAGTCAAATCCTGGGTGGAAACAAAGTCTAGAACAATTATGAAGATACCAAGGAAGGAGGAGGAGGAGGAGGAGGAGAGTAACCAGAGAGAATCCCAAAAATCTACTCTAAACTCAAAGCACCCACTCCAATTTCCAAGTCTAGAACTCCCACCAGAGATCAATCTAAAAACTTCAAAGAGTCATTTTTCCTCTCTCATATTTATGTTTAGCAATCTAATTAGAATTAACAAGAAGCAGAGTCAGCTATTCAAGATAACAACAACAGACCCTCAGCCTTTGCTGCAGATACTTTAGTCAAGCAAAGTACAAAAGTTTCTCCCTTCGCTACAAGAGTTAAAAACTATGGTGTGAATGCCGAGCAAAGATAAGAAACTTATCAGAAACAATAAATTAATTTGAATTAAGCCAGGGGTGACAATAATAGTAATAATAATAATTAGCCTCTCAACAGCAAAAACAACAAATCAAAAAAGCTTTCACCGTCGCCAACAAGTAGACAGTTGAAAACTCAATTGCAATCTTAGCAGTAATCTCTCAAAGATAACACAAGAAATAATCTTGAGAAGAGTCTTACCTGGAGAGATAAGATATCAGAGTTGAAGTAAGTGAAGCAGCAGCAATCAGATGCCTCGCCAGTTATTCATTAAACAAACAATTGGAATCTTGCTCCAAAGCTGGCTGATCACAAAGTGGCAGACTTTAAAATTAAAATGATAGAGGAAAATGCGCAACTTAATAGGTAGTCAGATACACTTCTCTTCTTAGACAGCGAAAACGAGGAATCTCCCTTAGGAGAATCTCTCTTAGATTAAGTCACTGATTTATAGATAAATCCAGAGATTTTAAATACTGATCATTCCTCCTCCCTTCAAGGAGCAAATTTTTCCTTAAGGCCAATCATTACGGCAGCGTAGTCTCATGCGTAACTTGAGAACGAGGATTTATCTTTCACTGATAAACGATTTCAAGCAATTGTGAATTAGCATTAGAATATTGTCAGAAATCTTTTCAAAGATTAGTCTCTAGATCAAGAGGATAATGATTTATAATCAGACACCTCTAATCAGATTCCAGCTTCCATTAGTTTAAAGGAAGAGGGCTCAACTGAAATGCACGAGAAGTCAAACGAATAAGACAATATACCTTATAAAAATCCAAATATTGATCTCAAATAAGGCGAAAATCTTCTAAAAGACCATCTAAGTGGATAAAATAAAAATCAAGAAGAATTGAAATCTTTGCCCTTAGCGAATGATAAAAATGTTTAAAAGAAGGTTTTAGAGACGACATAAATCTCAAGCCCTAGAAGAGAGGTGCCTTCAATTCTGCAATCACAGGCTGCTTTTCTTATCTCTCGACAAGTTAAACAAGAAGAGCGCAAAGAAAAAATTGAATTAGAGGTTCTAGAGGAGCTTTAACAGATTCAAGCTGAGTAAATAATCTTGAGTCATCATTCTTCTTTTAAAATAAATTTTGAAGAATCTAACTTGAGAGAGGCACAACGTAGTTGGTGTACAAGTAGGGTACAAATATGCCTCCTTTCTTTAGGAACTTGCTGGTTGGGTTAAGACACTCAGGAGAAAGTTCGTTATCTCCAAAGGAGCCAAGCAATTCACTCATCAAGATATCTCCTTGCATATCCTTAATGTCTATTTTCCTCATGTCTCCTGCAAACAAGGTTACTCTATCTTCCAAATTCTCATCCACTATCATGTTTCTGAGAGTGACTATGGCGTTAGGGTTCTTGTCAAGAGCTATTACCTTGATATGCACTTCAGCTCTCTCAGCTGCCTTTAAAGCCTTCCTAATAAGGGGCCCTCTACCTGCTCCAAAGTACATAACGATGATGGGGTCTGCTGCAGTTCTTCCAGTAGAGCCAACCAATTCATCCTTAGATTCTTCAGCCATCTCAATATTCTCTCCATCGCTTTAGGCTACATAGCTCTCTGGTAGAATTTAGGCTTGCTCAGCTAGCTAAGCATTAGTTTGGAAGAATCTTCCATACTACTTCTTGTCTTTAAATGCCTTGTAGATTGAGTCCTCATACAAATCGTACTTGATAGTGTCATTTTCAAATGTCTCATAAGTTGCAGCCTCCAGGTTATCGGCTAGGGGTTGAAGTGGCGACTGCAGGTAATCTCTATAAGCGACCTCAATTTTCTCCTCTTCATCTAGCTCATCGTGAGTCTTGAAGACGTGGCACATGTATTGATAGTACTCATCTAGATTATCGCTTGGATGCTTGCCCTTCATGATGAAGTGAGACTTCTTCTTCATGAAAGCTTTGACAGTCTCCTAATGAGCTTTAGAGAGCACAGGGAAGCCCTTAGAATTAGTGATGAAGGAAGTAGTATCGAGTTGTATAGCGAAAACCTACTCTCCTAGCCAACGCTGAGTAAAGTTCTTAAAGTTGGGCAAGTTGGATTGGAAGTGCAAGATGACTGAAATGCCTGTGTGATGACCACATAGCATCTTAAACTGCAGGTATTTCTCATAGACCTCTTCTGAATATATATCCACTTGAAGAAGAAACAATAGGATAGATTCAAGCTGAGGTGGATATGAACTATGAGATGAAGAGATACTATGATGTGTAGTTTGAAGAGGAAGATCTCCTCTTGGGTCTCGAAAATCATGAAACCCCCTATAAAGATAAAAATCCTCACCTCATAAAGGGCATTTCAGGGAGTAAAGAGTAATAGAAGAACCTTAACAATGACGATGATGATGATTTATTGAGAGATGAAGGGTCTAAGATGAGTGAGAAGAGATCTCCAACTAGGAGGCTCACCAGAGATAGATAAAGACTAACTTAGAGTCCTTTGGACGTTTTGGATTCCATGATAAGAGAAGGGATGAAGGCCCTTGACTCTGAGAGAAGAAAGCTTAACTTCAATGAGCCAATTCTTGAAGATCAGAGTGATTAAGAAGATTAGAACTAAGAATAAACTTTGAATGGGAAATTAGCAGGAACAGGGGTTAAAGCATAGACGCCTAATAAAGCTAGCAACTAAAAGAAATTCGTAATTCTACATGATACATAGAATGAACTTGAAACGGATTAGAAGGAGGGTTCTTAACTCATTAAAGTCAAGAAAACTTCTAAGAGCAAGATGCCCTCTCCTGCAAGGAATCTGCTAGACGATAGATCTATTTAATCATAGTTTTATTGTAGAGACAAATATCAAAGGAACAAAAAACGTGATCATAAAAAACAGGCGGCTCTATTATCTCCAAATGCGAAAGAGACTCTTTAGTTGAATAAGTTCAGTATCATGGAGAGAGAAGTAAAGGTAAAACAGCAATCAGGATAGAAGCTGATAGATATAGGAGGCGACAAAAGCGGCCAAAGCAGTTTATTTAGATCTTCGACTTCAAAGCTCACTCTAGAGCTACTGACATATTCGCTTTTCTTTGACTCCTCTTTGACAGATACAATCCCACTAGTCTCTTACTTGGTATCAGACTATGAACTTGCCAAAGGTGATCAGGTCTTTAAATAAATGGTGGAAGCTCAACCACGGTGCCATGAGGCTCTGTTTGGACTTGGAAAGAACAGCTACTGCAGAGGAGAGCTCAAAGAAGCGGCAGATTACTTTAGAAAAGCTGTTGCCTTGAATATATTGTAGAAATCAGAATGAAATGTAAAATTGAATTAATCGAATTAAATTTACAATTTAATTCCGGAAATTTTTTAAGCCCAAATTAATATATACATACCGCGGCTGCTTACTCAAACTATGAT
>JAJKFJ010024013.1:0-23239 GCA_027382625.1 Tetmemena sp. SeJ-2015 | reverse complement strand
AGTTTCTTTAAAATAATTTGCAAGACTGCTTAGTTAGATTTACAAAGAGTGATATGTTAAGTTATATTGGAGTAGCGTTCTAGTACTTGAATATTTTCGTCGCCATATATTTCTTGCAAATTAAATTCAATATATATTAAATGATTAGAACTTTGAGACTCTATAATATGAGCAGTTATACCTTTATTTTGTGAGATTTGACTCTCATCCTAGCTTTTTTAAATGAAGTCACTATTTATTAAATCATTTGATAGCTTTGAATTATGATGGCTTTCTTCTTATATTTCAAAATCCTTAAAATTTAAAGTAAATAGATATAATATTAGTAAGATAAATCCTTATAGTTTTAGAGATCAGATCTAAAGAACTAGCTGTATTTCTTGATGTCTCTTTATTAAAATAAATTTAAATCTCTTTGGTTCAAAAAGGATTTACCGTTGGCTAATTATTTCTTTGAATTATAATAAGGAAATTAAATGACCTAATAAAGATTAGTAATTTATTGTAAAATATATTTTTAGATTTATAAACTATTCTAAAAATGTATTCTTGGAGATAATTTAAAATAGATATTTGAAATAAAAAACATCATTCATAACTTTAATCCAGTATAAAAAAGTAATCGAAAATTTATTTATATTGAAAAAAAGAAATGAAGAAATAAAACTGCCTTTAACAAAAGAGAGAAACTTTGAGTTATTACGGAAAGAATTTGAACCAATAAGTTTTACTTTTAAAATTAAAAAAAAAAAGTTTCTAAAGAAAAATTCAATTCTTTTCTTCAGTATCCATATTTAAAATATGAATTAGGAGTTATAATGTGCTTCTGGTTCATATTAACCAGAGGTAATTGGCCACTTTGATGTTCCTTCATTGCTGAAAAATTTCTCAACTGAGTCCTCCTTGGCTTGTTAAACTTTTATCTCTTGTTGAAATTTAAAAATATTAAAAGTAATAAGTTGATCAATGCTTGCTTTCTATAAGCTTCCATATCGTAAAGAGAATAAAATTGTTAGAACTCAAAGGACTTATCTTGAATACTTTTCTCGCTCCGGAAACAGACTGAGAATTTTTGCGATGAGCTTCAATCAGTTTGTAGTATTTCATAAATGCAACTTTATAATTATGAACCCAATTTAATTGAAAAATGAATTTTATTGAATCTTCTTAGAGAACAAAGATAATTTCGAGAATTCTGATTTACAATTTCTATATTTTGTTGCTTTTGCTTTAAGGGTGATATTATTCTCTATCATTTTATTTTAACTTCAAAGATATTTTTGTAATCTCTCTTTTTTAATCTCCATTAGCTCACAAATATGAGTGCAATTCATTTTTTAGATTCTTACTTCACTTTATGTTTTTAGCTTTAATTTGGATCAATTTATGATTATGATCTTACGCAATATTATTTAAATTGCTATTTTGTTGCAATAATTAACACTCTCTTTTGATGCTTTCTTGGTGGGAGAGTTAAATATACACAAATAAATAATCAAGTTACCATACTTTGAACTAACAAAAAATGATCCAATGCAGAGCGGAGAAATTTAAATTTGGAGAAACTGATCTATTTTGTGCACACGACACTTGTAGATAAAAATATAAAGATTTCTCTTGTTTTACTATCCTTAGCTAAGTGAATGAGAGTTTGAGTTATGGCATACTTCCTTCAAAAATTAAGAGTTGATATTTGAGTTAACCTTTAATTGCTAGAAGTTTTAAATGAAAGCCTAATTAATAACTATTACATTAAAAATTATTATAAAAACAGGCAATTTAGCAACTTTAGAATTAAATAGCGCTTCAAAGAGAGCTTCTTGATCCTGCTAAAACCACGGATGGGTTAGGGCTTATTTACAATCGAACCTTCGCTTTGGATTCGCTTCAAGAAGGTTCATCATCAAGTCAGAATATTAGCATTTATATTTAAAAACAAATTAATTTAAAGTCTCTATAAATAGAATTAGAATTTATTTAAAGTCCTATCCTTCAGAAGAGAGCGATGCAATTTTTGCTTACACATGACTAAGGTTGCACTCTTTGTTAAGTCTGAAAATAAAAACATGAAAAGCTGTGCACTATCGTGAGTGGGAAAGAGGTATAATCCAGTTACCAAATTATAGAATATTGCCCCTAAACTAAATAGGTCAGCTTTCTGATTGTACCCCTAATCTCTTAAAATTTCAGGTGCGATATAAACTCTTGGAAATCTCATTTTAATAAAACATCTGTGCGATTAAGTTTAAGAGGGAGTTCCGCACTTGTGAAAAAGTTTCTCGTTAGGTAGAATTTTTGTAGAGAGGCCAAAATCGGCGATTCTTATCTCTAAGTTTTCCTTGTCCTTAGAATTTAGAAGAATATTTTCTAGCTTGAGATCCCTATGTATAATATTGAGTGAGTGAATAAAATCGAGGCCAAGTAACAGCTGACCTAATATGCTTTATAGATCTTTTTCGGTTATTTTTCTCTAGTCTTTAAGAATATCTGTAAGAGTACCTCCCTCTTAATATTCAAGGAGCATATATATTTTTGTGCTGCTTTCAAACACCTTTAGCAGCTGCAATGCATTTTAGCATGCTCTTAGAGATTTATGCACCTCGATTTCATCAATTAAAAGCCTTAGTGACACCAAAAATAATATATAATTGAGTGCATAATCTTCCTCCAAATAACGGGTCTTGTCAAAAACTTTCAATGCGTAATATTTCTAAAGATAAATTTCTCGTATAATTTAAAATATTATCAAATTTATTCTGTGAAAAAATAAAATATGGATATTCTTGAAATTCTCTTCAATAAATTAATAGTCTATACGTCTTTTCGATGCAACCTTATTTATCAATTACGTCTTTAAAGTTTGAAATGGGTAGTTCAGTTTTTTATTTTCGTTCCTTGACAATTTTAAATACTTAAGAATTAGCTCCCTCTCCAATCACAGAGAGAGTCTTGTATTTGCTAGGCTTATCATTGCTCACAGTCAGCATATATAGTACCCGCATCCATCTTAAAAATAGTGTAATTGTTATTGTTAAAAATTAACTATCCATTATTTTAGACTTGACTCTTCTAAATTAAAACATTAAATTTGAGACGATAATGGTAAAATCATTTCGGGTCAGGACTATGTGCGACAGTTCTCTGCTTTTTTATTTTTCATTTTATGTCCTTCTTGGAACTTTGCTGGCGCCTACCTCTGGAAACTTCAATACATTCGCATAGCAGAAGTTCAAGTCGATGTATTTATATCTATATATGCTAATAGTATAAAAGTACTTATAATATTGAGAGGGAAGGTATTGAATCCTTTAGTCTTAATCAAAAATTCTCTTTCGGCTTTGAGGGGTGCTGTCCATAGTAGAGTATAGCTTTTTCTCCGAGAATTTAAAATGAGAAGAGTAATTTTGAATTTGACAAGTATTCCTTAGTCCTTAAATAATATTTCAAATATACTTCAAGAGTGCTAGATACCTCTTTTCCCCATTATTACTCTTAAGTATTTCATAAGCCTATTCCTGATTTAGAACACCTACTTTAGCGCTAATGAAATGACACCTCTCAAAGATTTAGCACTCTTTAAATTTAACTCACATTTTAAATTTGATTTCTCTTCTAGATTAATTCCCTCATAGTCACTATCAAATAAAAAATATCCAAATTATGCGGGAAGTGTCCTTTTGTAGAAAATTTGTTTTTTATTTAAATAAGTTATTATTTTTTATCCAATTTTAGAGCTCATATGAAAATTGAGAGTAAAGATTTTATTTCCATCTTATTTTTTTTAAGAATATAAGTTTTTGTACTCTCAGATTATTTTTAATTCCTTAATTATAATTGATCTTGCATTTGCACTTGTAAAGAGACTAAGATATTGTATTTTTTTTTGTAATTTTTTTAAATGTTAAATGAGATACTCAAGAAATTTTATCTTGCGAGAGTATCTTTAATTACTTAATTTACGAAATGATAGAGTAATGTGTTTTCCCCTGTAATAAAATTCATTTTAAGTTGATATATAAGATCTAACTAAATTAAACTAAAGCATCGAAGCCAGGAATGAAAATAACTCCTTACATATATTTTATTTATACGATAAGTAAATTAAATGTTAAACACAGAAAAGGACCCTAAAAATATCTTTAGCTGGATTAAGTTTGAACTTTGGCAAGTCAGAATTAAGGCGGTTAAAAATCATTCTAGATTTTCGGCTCTTTAGTTTATTATTACAAGTAATTTAGTTTTAGGTGTACTTTTATTAAATGCAGAAGCTATTAAAGTTATAATCCTCCTCTTAATAGTAAATTGTATTATTGCTTTTAACTTACACTTTAATAATTATTATGGATTGATTTTAACTTTCTAGCGTATAGAATTCACTAACTATAGGATAAGCTTAATCCTAAAGTGTCTCATCTGCATGAGATTTATTATAGTAGGAATTTTAATTAAAATCGGTGATTGGTTAAAATAATAAATGGAGAGTTGCAACTTCGTGTCAGTTGAAATCGCAGATTCACCCCCTGATCTGCAGCTTGTTCGATAGCTCATTAAAAATTAATATGAGTTTCTTCTTTAATCATCTTCGTAGCTCCTCTCAGCAGCGAGATATGATTCACGCACTCTTCATCATCTTCATCATCTTCTTCTCTTGAACTTGTGTCGCTCATAACTCTTTACTGAGCACTCCCACACAAAAGTTGCAAGGATGAAAAGTTTTTAGAATTTTATGCTGAATCGAATGGTGTAATTATTATTTAAATCTGACACACTTCAACTGTCACTGCTTTATTCCATTTTAATTTAATATCTAATTTAATTCTCTTTTTTATTAAATTCTCAGCTATATTATACTGCAAATTATTCTTAAAATTCTAAAATAACTTTAGCAAAATTTTTTATCTTTCAAAAACATTAAAAATATTATATTCTAAAAAGTCAATAAAAATTTTTATAATGAAAAATTAGCGTGTCAGCTAGAGTAGCGGGCGAAATTGAAGAGTGTAACAAGAAAAAGTCCGAATAAAATCTTAAAAATTAAGCGAAGCGTGCTAATTACAATCGACGCGGTCTATTACAAATAAAAATAGCAATTTTAAGTCTAACTTCTTCCGTAATTAGAGTAGAGGAACTATTTTATAGCCCAAAAAGGTCTTTTTATTTTCTCAGAGGCAGATAGAGCTTGCGCCATAAGAAGTTAATAAGAACTTACTTTCACCCACATTGAAGAGCGCCAAGTTAGAAAAGTTCTCCACTAAGATCCATGACGGTGCCAAGATTTATTTAAGCATAATTTTTTTTAACAAGAAAAAGTTTAGTTTCTTAGAGAATGGCAAATAAATTAAGAGTGGAGGCGCTAGCAAAAATCAGGAATAATTTATTTTTATAAGGAGTCGGATCTCGTTATTTTAATTCGTAAACAAACTTTCTAGCATTTTTAATCAGAAAATTATTGGCAACCTCATCGATAAGTAAAACTTTAATGATATATAAATTCTAAGTAGCTATAGCAAATCTCTTTATCTGATTCTAGTTCTTAAAAAAATACATAACAATAGAGAATTGATTTATAGTTTCCCTTTAAACAAATTTTAAGATTAATTATATTCTTTGTTTTTACACAAACTATAAATCGAAAAATTTTGTTTCGGCTGCTTTTTCTTTATTTAATCATTAGCTTTATTTTAATTCTTTATTATATTTATTTGTCTTTTGAATTAATAAAGTTCTCCTCCTATTGATACTCTAAATCAGAAATCCTATCCAAATTCAGACTCTAATATACAATAATCCAATAATATTCTAAATTAGACGCCTCTAGCTCCAAATATCATTATTTTTTCAAAAACAGAAGATAGGATTATATTATAAGAAAAATAAGCATCAGGACTCAGTAAGTTCTGGAAACAAATCACTCAAAAAATTTCAAATAAAAAGCCACCCACCTAATTGCCAAAGGAATAAACATTAGAGCAAAAATTATAATTTAAAATTTAACTCTATGATATCTTAAATCTTTTACACTTGTAATAAAATTTAATTATATCATGCTAAATATTTTTAAATTATTTAGAGAAGGAACCTGTTAAGCAGAGTAATCAAGATTAGAAGATTAGTGTGCTATCTTCAAACGATTCTTTTGTGTCAGAAATAAAAACAGATGATGATTACTCTCAATTTGAAGCAAAGGAAAATTTATTTACCCTATCAAATATTCTTTATAAATAGTGCTCGAGTTCTTAATGCCGCTCATTTAATAATGTCATTCAGTTTTTTATTATCCCTCATTAAACAGGAGAGAGTTCATTTTATTTTTTTAGCCTTAGCTAGAATGAGTAACCAACTTTATTGAAAACAAAGAAAACAAATATCTCATCGCAAAAGAGAGTTCAATTCAAAAGACGATCAACACTTCAGGCTTCATCCTATAAATTAATTTCACTTTCCAATAAAGAAAATAATATTTATACTATGAGGATTAAAATTAACTTCAATTATAGGAAAAATCTAAACCCCTCGAAACACTTCAAAACAACGAATCCACCAATTCCACTCTTAAACAAGATAAAATTAGATAGCAAAAGAAGGATCTAAATTTCAGTAAAAATTAAAGTACTTAGGAAGAAAATCAGAATCAATCGGAATTCAGTCACAGGCTGATGGCGCTTATAGGCTAAAGGTAGAAGCAAAAGGTTTAGGCAGTAATTACCTATAAAATTATTTACTTTCTAAATACATATTTTGGCACTTAAATAAGTTCATTAAACTTCCAGTTTGCAATTTTAATAAAGCCATCTTAGATCTTAAAGTTAGCAAAATTATTCTAATAACCAAAGTTTAAACAATCAGGCCATCCTTTTGCAAACAAAAAGTAGAAATCAAAATGGATTTTCAGAATATAAAAGCACTTGGGATAATTAAAAGCAAAAAATTATAGTTGTCATTTTTCTAATTCCATCTCACAATAGAAGTCTAATTAAATTAAGCAGTTATCACACTTTGGTATAAATTTATGCCAATTTTTATCTCAATGGTGGCTCTCCATCATTTTCCAAACAGGATCGTGAATATTTCGAATGGCTGTAGCATGAGAGGCTAAATGGATAAGAAGACTACTACTTCACTCAAAAGTTAATAGGAAAGGCCAAACCAAAAACTTTCTTCTTTCCTTCTACTCCTGCTTAAAGTCTCCCTCTTAAATTTTAAGTCGTTTAATTGCTAAGTTTATTGTTATTTCCTCAACCTTCCTATGGGCAGCAAATAGTTAACAACTACAATTACTATAGTCAAACTGCTGCGCCTAGCTAAATGAGTCATTAAATGAGCAGAAATCACTCAAGACAGTAGTCAGCAAATCTTAATCAGCATACGATACAACCTCAATTCAGCTCAGCCTAATACCTTAACCCTCAATATCAAAGCCATGGCAACTCGCTCCCAGTTTTCCCTAATATAAGCCCTTCGGGTAATAAATTAGATAAATTGCAATATCCTCCTCCTCCCTTGCATTATTAAAATAGCTAACAGCCGCACTAGCAAAATTTTAGCTCTCTAAATACTTATAACAAGGGAGATTAATTAAAAAAGAATATCCAGAAGTTGAGACCTCTTTAGAAAGGGTAGTCTTAATTCTATGGAAACAAACAGCCTACTTAAATTTAAGCCATTTAGAACTAATAAAGCAATAAATTCAAGTCTTTAAGCTAAGAAGAGAATGAAGTTATAAGGAAAATTATTCATTTGTAAACTAGAGATGGTAGTTATTGTAAAAATGAGAATTATTTAGCTCTAGATTATTATTTTGTGATAAGTAAGGTTGAAAAGAATGGATAAAACTGCCAAAGACTCGATTGATAAGTTCATCAAAGCCAAGCGAGGTGAATTAATTGTTTTTATGAGTATTAATTTTAATTTATAGACTCAGGGCTACCTATTACTGAGGATTCGGCGACAAGGAACGAAGTTTTAGAGAAGAAACTGTACAAATTTTTCCTTAAAAGGGAGGGTAAAGATATCGATAAAAGCATTCAAGAAAACTATGAGCGGCCACTAGAATTTTCTATGCCTGTAATAAATACAATGCAATCTAGCTTCTCTGAGATGAGCTACCATGGTGAGATAAGTGATGTTATCAAATTGGAGCTTGAGGATCAGCAAAAAAGAAAACAGCGGAAATCTCTGATCCAAATACCTCCTCCTATTCCTAAAGCTCCTTAAAGAGCCGAACATAGAAATCAGCCCTCATACTTCAATCAAAGACAAGTAAAGACGATGGATACTGACAGTCATTCATCTTTTGACAAAAGCACTTCTTCTCATAAGAATTAAGAAAGTCCTGAAAAGAACACTAGCAATCTGGATGTGTCAAAGTCTCTCAATAAAAGCGTGATCATAAAAGAGCCAAGCCACACAACTCAGCTAACTCCGCCTCCTCCAAATCTACCAAAACCTGTTCCTGCAAACTAGTTTGCCCTTATTTAAAAATTTGGATAAGTTTAGGCATCAGCATAGTAGCATTAATAAGAGAGCCACTATGGAGATAGCATCATAGAATGCTCCTTCTTATGGCTTCTAAAGATAAGTGACAAGTAAAGCAAGTGACAAGTCTCCAAAAGTGTCAATCTCAGCTCTAAATAAAGACTTTGGGAGAATGGACACAAATAACTTTGGAAGTAACTTTGTTGAGGACATCTCTCCAGTTAATCAGGCTCCAGCTAATCTTTAAAACCCTATCACGAAGACGGTACAGTCTTAGAAATACTAAACATAGACAACAAAGAAAATTAATTCAAACATTTTAATTCCTATCCTTTAATTAAGAGTGGATTGAAAAAGTAAAGTACTAAGATCATGATATCAGAGTAGTTATATTTTAGCTCAGCTAAGTTTCAGAGCCACAGACTTTTAAGCACCAGCAATCAAGAATAAGAAGAGGCACTGTGATAATCCCAGGCAGTGAGACAGATTTAGAAAAGTAGCATTTTATTTTTCCTTAGATAGCTTCCATCATAGACTAAGTATGAATGATATTCCCTCCATTGAAAAGATCTAAGAATTTTCATTTTAACCTATTGAATCTAGTTAACTTAAATATCCCATTTTTGAATTTTCCCCCAATCAGTAAACAGAGAGCATAAAGTAAAAGAAGTCCATAAAATTTGATCTCTCTCACAAACTTGGCTCTTTCTTCAAAAATAAACTCAAAGAAAAGGCCAAGCCTTTAATCCACAGGAATAGCGAGAAGAATCTTTTCGCGACTCAAACTGAAGAAAGTAATCAAAAACTTAAGGTCACTCCTTAGGAGGAGAAATCTATCGCAAGTTTTAAAACTCAAAAGAGCATCTTAAAGAATCCACGTGATAGATCCAGTGAAAAGAAATTGTAGTTGTTATGATTTGTTGTCTCTGTTTAAATCAGAAGAGGTGATTCAAATTCCAGTCATAGATCTGAAGAGCATATCAGCTCAGCATGAAAAGAGCAGGGATTCTTTGAAACCTAATCACGGGTTCTCATTTATCAATTTTATAGATAAATAATTAATTAAAAGTAAACTCAACAATGGATGATAAAATAACTAATCATCATGAAACTACCCCTATACATAGAGTTCAAAATTAAAGGAGGAGAACTTTAAGGGAAAATCAGATTGAAGATATAATTAAAGAGCTAAGAGAGTAGAATCCTCATGATCAAGCATTTCTTGAGGCACTGGATAGTAACAATATGCACAATTTACTAATTAGCCCCAGTGAGGGGGATAGAAGCATAGCAGCTAAGACTGAGTCATACCTCTTCTTAAAATATTTTACCACCCCTTCATGTTTGACTACTATGGCCACTCCCTTATAAAGTCAAATTTCCAAGTCTATCATGAAAACTTGCTCAAGAAGATGAAGCTTAATCTGGAGTATGATTATATTAAATTAGTTGTTGTGTATTTGCAATTACTTTCTATTTTATTAGTGGCAGGAAATATAAAAGTCAAGGGACTTCGATGAAAACTATTTCACCTAGAAGATTTTTTCAAAAGTGAAGCCGACTAAGTATGCATATGAGAAATTTATTATGACTTTGAATTCTTTCCTTGTTGATTAATTTGGATTCTTGAGTGATCAAAATATCCGCTAGTTCTAAAAGCAAAGGCATAGATAAAACTTGTCTGAGGATTAGCAGTATCTGCACCATAATCTGCCTCCTTTGTATTCCTTTCAATCTTAGATCCCTTCCATCCCAATAGACTCAGCCAATAGAAGTTTAGGGGATTAATCAAAAAGCTACGATAATCGTGAACACACTCATTAAAAAAATAAACTCTAATTTAATATAAGTAATTAAAGGGCGGCCTCTGAGAGCTCATAATATAATCTTAGCTCCTCCTAGCACTAACTTACAATTAAACTACTTAACTTATTCCCTATTTTAAACCGACTTAGAATTCGAGGAGAGGGTTCCAACAGATAAAGCACAAGAATCCACGTTAGCACACCAATTTAAAAATGCCTAATTATAAAAAAGGACTCCCCTCTGAGAATCAATACGCAAAGATTAAGAGCGAAGAAGATATCCTCAAACTTATTTTCCAACTCAAGTAAAATGGTAGTCTCAAAATATTTTGAAATATCGTGCAGATATTTAGTTTTAATATCTAGTAGTGAGTTTTGCAACGTAAAAATATGGGCTTTATAGAAATAGACAGAATAACATGTGAACATGTTTATAACGAAGTTAAACTAAAACTAATGAAATTATAAGCCATTGATAAAGGGGTCATAACCTTAAACAAGGAAGTTTATAAATATCTCTTTAATGGAATCAACTTGTCGATATATTTAAAATAATAGAAGATTAAGAGATTTCAAAGAACCTTGTTACTTCGATATATAAAATAATATTATCGGAATCTCATTAGAATTGATGCAATTTCTTAAATGAGTAAGAGAAATATAAGTTTTGATTTAATTTCTCAACAGATTATTTGGATTCATTATAAAAATACTTTTCAAAGAAGTCCTTTTCCCAATTACTAATTTTATTCTCATTATTAACTTTATCGTTTTTTTTTTCTTCTTTAAATGAATGTCTCGGAAAATTATTCTCTACAAAAATTTTAGTTTATAGTCAATTTCATTGAAAATAAATTTTACTTACTATTTCCCTCTTCTTAGATGAGATTCTAATTTTTTTCCTTTAGATATTGACTTTAAAAATGAATTATAAATAATATCTTTCACTTCTTAATCTATAATATTTAAGTATTTGAATTTGAATTTGATGATATAATTCTCTTTTTATATTTGCATTTAAATTATGCTCATACTAGATTTAATAATCTCTCAATGGAGCTCTAACTAAACTAGTTTTTACTATAATTATATTTCAATTTTTTATAATTGCAATGTTTAGATAATTTTCATAATACACACTCCAAAACTACTGCTCTATAACCCAACTCAACCAAGTCTACTTTCAAGTCTAAGATTCCTATCAAATATAGCATAATTATATATTTAATAATAATGAAAAAGCTTTCTTTATTTTAAGTTTAAGATCACATTTAATAGAATTAATCATCTAAAACCTAAATTAAGAACTAATTTTAAAAAAAAGAGATAGTTTAATTTTAATTTTAAGATTCAAACGATGGCTAAGATTACAAACATTTTTAACAAGAATTTTTTCCATGGAAGCAGAAATCAAAAGGCCTCTAATTCGAAAACTTAAGGCATCCTTTAGAGCGGTAGTAACAACTTAATTTCACAATAAAATTAAGGAGTCTTTGATTTCCAAAATGATTTCTCACCAGCTTCTAAACAAAACTTGAGTCATTTGTCTTAGCTTTATGAAATAAATGTTCTCTCATTAAGTTTAATTAGCGATAGCAAACTAAGGAGGAGTATAAGAAACAAGGCTCTTAGAGTTTTAATTCTCACTAAAATGATATATCAACTAGACTCTAAGCTCTTCTCAATTAGAAGATTCAACAGAAGCAAACTCAATCTCCTATATTTTATATTATAAATACATAAATAAATAAATTCTCCTAATCGCTAGAGGAAGGGAAGTAACTAAAACTAGAATTCGATAAGGGATTCCTACACCTCTTATCTCTAATAAATTCAGTATTTCAAGAAATATTTTTAAATCTCGATGGAGATATAAATGAAAACTTCTCTGAAGACAATGATTTTCCGAGCGGAGGGTAAGAATCCAATTTTAATTAAACGAATAACTAGCGCAAGGCTTCTTATTAGGACTAGCAAAAAGATGATAATGCATTTTTTAAAATAACTATATATATAATCCCTCTTAGCAAAACTAAAATTAAAGAGTCTCTTCTTTGAGGAAATACGATGGCAGTTCTTAAGATACTATCGACAATTATATCTTGAAATAAAAGGAAAGGTTTGGATTAGTAGTTATCACTGACAGAGAGATATAATTAATTAATTTTCTTATTTGACAGGCAAGTGCGTAACGAGATGGTAGAAAAGCAAATCGAAAAGTTTTTAGCTGAGAGGCCACCTCTTCCTAGTAGCTCTAAGACCTCTCTTGGAGTCACTCAAAAAGGTACAGCATTTGGATTCAGCACTCTCTAATTAAAATTAATTTACATTTTTTGCACTATGGAGAGCTCAACTCGCGGCTTGGGCAAGATTCTTGAGAGCGAGCAAAATCAGGAGTATGATGATCTTGATAATAATAAACTTTCGAGAAAGGGATCTGCATCTGCAGCTGGCACTCCCAAAAATTAGCAGTAAAAATATATCTTGATAAAATATTAAATCAGAGATAGATGACTATATTTGGGCAGAATCTAAGGATAGATATAAATGGCTATGAAATGAAAATGTCTATGAGATTTTTAATGCATTTTCTGTTGCTAAATTGGAATCGAAGATGTAGATGAATCATAAAAAAGCATTTCTATTTAAAAGGGATTTTATGAGCAGGGCAATAAGACAAAGAGAGGAGCGACAATGAAGAGTGGAGCAGGCACTCCAAAAAATATAATGACAATGCTAACGAGCCAAAATTAAACCTCTCTTGGAAGAAAAATTGAGGAGCTCAGAATCTATAATGCTTACCTTAATTTCTTATTACATTTTAAATCTAAAAGACACTTAGACAACTGGAAGAGAATAATCAAGATGGAAACCATAATCATCCTAAGTCAGTTATAGAAGCCATGTTCAGGAAAAAAGTGGACGAATACAAAGCCTCCCATAAAAATCCAAACTTCATCTAGTCTAATATTTCTATTTAGTAGATATTTTTGCTATTTAAGTCTGATGCCTAGATTCAGAACTTAGATTTATAAATATAGCTCAAATAAGTACTTAAATGAATTTACAAGAAAAGCTGAAAGATAAAGTGAGGATGCTAATGCAACAGAAACATGATCATGGAAATTCTAATTTACTTATTTTTTTACTTTAAATTAATATTCTTAGATGCCAAAATCTCCAAAGATTATAATAAACTAAGGCCTTGGAGACTAATCGCCCTCTCCAAACATGAATAATCATTCCTTGCTTATTTTACAAATCTTTTTTGAAAGTAGACGATGATTCGTTTACAAGTAAGATATCCCAAGGGTCTGCTGTGTCTAGCTTATTTTAATAGAATTATTAAATAAAAGTCTAAGTTGAAGTTTGGAAATGATGGAAATTAGAGCATGCTATCAGTAGGGGGCAGGTCAATTATCGGAGGCGGCACTAAACAGCATCATCTTCGAGGCAAAACTAGTATGTAGGAAGACTACCTTTCAATGAAGTCTAAGATTCTCGGAGGTGGGGTGCCGCAGACACCTCAGAGTCATAAGGCTCAGTTTAAAAAGAATTTACATTTTATTTAACTAAGTTCTTTCCAAGGGATCTAAATGGTTCTCAGACTCCAATAGAACATAAATAAATGATAAATTGTATTAGAGAGCATTTTCAATTGAATAGTGCCCAAAGATAATAGTCATCTGTTTAAAAGAGCTGGCTTCGCTCTCATATTCAAACTATTTTAAGTTGAAAAAATGATTTAAATATCTGGGAATAGATTGATACAGATGAGCAAAGGAACAGCTGACCAGCATGCGGCTACTCCCATTCCTTAGGAGAATGATAATGATAAACTCTACAACCCAAAAAATTTACTGCAACACAATCCAACTATGAGACATTAAAATGTCCAGGTTCGCAATGGGTCTAGCTTGTTTTTTTTTTTAAAAAAAAATATATGAAATCACTCTATCAAACTTAATTAAATATAGCGGTAGCTACTTAGCAAGTTTAGCTACACCTTCCAGATATTCTCTACAGCCAGGCTAAAATTTCGCGAGCCAGGCGGCTGCTCATAAGTTGAAAATTGCCTAGTTTCAAGCAAATATTTATGTGGACCATTCATTGGAATTCAGTGACAAAGCTATTCCAGACAAATAATTAATCAGTTTTTTCATAAATTCCAAAGGAGAGTGAAGCTTCGACCAAGGAACTTATGGATGAGCAAGCGAGGTATTAAAGGACATTGAAGACTACAAATAGGCTTATGTCTGCTGCAAAGCTATCTCTTTATTATAATTATACCGCTGTCATTTTATTATAACTTCTCTAAACGTATCAAGACTCAGCAGATAGGCCCCTCAAAGTCTTAATATGAGGATTTGATTATGTTTGCTTGTTTTTTGTCCCTAAACTTTCTAAAAGCAGCTGATGAACTAAGAAACTGATAGAGAGAATAAGCATCATTAAAGAGTTACTCATTAAAATGAAGATGACGAGCACTTAGAGGACCCATACTTCGACACCTTTGACATGGATATGCCTCGTTAGAATGCAAAAAAATCTTTATAATCTTGCTATGTTTTTTTGTTGACTTTGAATGCCTTTGAAAAGAAGGACAGCATTTAGAAGTCAAAGTTTTTCCAAAACAGATAAGGAACAGGCTTTCACAACGATAGTTTTGTTTCTCATTCGGCAAGGAACTTCATTTTAAATTAAGAAGTCTGTTTTATAAAACTTATAGCCTTAGTTTTCTAACAGAGATGATTCAAAATAGAGGAAGCCCTCCGATCCAGAACATCCTCTTAACAGCTTGCAGGTCAATCAGGCATAAGAATCCCAGATGACAAAGGAACAGCGAAGGTCTTTCAATTTAGCTATCTCTAATTATTTAAATTATTGAGATTCAATTACCAGATGTTGAAGGAGTAACTTAATAAGAATAAGGAAAAGCTTTCGCATCAAAGCAGAGTACCTTACTCGTTTGAATCTCACAGCCAAATGCAAGTCACTTATATAATCATTTTGCTTTAAAGTTTAGAGCACAGAGTTTAAAGTTCCCACTAGAGGACATAGTAGCACTTCAGGCCTTGAGGTGAGTTACCAGTTTTCGGGTCCTTCTCAGACCACTTTATAAGGATTAATGAATTCTCCTGGAAAAGCAAAAAGCCCGTCTCGCAAGCAAGTGCCTCAATTCGGAGGACTACCCCTTCACAAGAGTCCGCACTAGAGAATTTAGTCTCAAAAGTTCTCGAACTAACTTTTAAATTGAGTAAATATCCGCTATTATACTTTTAGGCGTACAGCCTACCGCTAGACACAGAGAGAGCGTAAATGAAAATGGAGGGTAGTTTCAGCTCTCCAGCATGCAATAAAAGTTGGGATTACCGAAGCCTCCAAAGCGGCCGCCTCATGCCTTTAAGTTTTCAGATAGCTCAATTAATCAAGCTTTCAAAAATGAGTCCAGGAACTAACCAGGATTCCCCCAGAATTATCAGCATCAATAGCCTTATGCAACACAAGCAGACATCTCAAATATGCATTAGCACTTATCGCCGTAAGGACATATGCCATATCCCCAAAACTACACTCAATCTTTTATTCAACCTTCCTATGCAACGCTGAACAATTATTCAGCTAATTTTTTTCTTCAAACTGAATGGAGGTCATCCAGCATAACCCATCCCATAGTTTAGATACTCTTCAAACAATCAGTTTTAATATCCTCCATAAAGCTACAACCAAGAATTTGGATACCCTCCATAGACTCCCTAGCATCAATATTCAGGAATGCCCCCTAAGCAATTTCAATCACCTTATTAAGGCGGCCATCAAAGAAGTTAGAGTAATTAATTAAATCTTATTCCATGGATGATTTTGAATGAGTGTATTCACTTAATCCGCAAACAATATTATGAACTCTTAGAAGCATAATCATATCAACTACAATCCATCATGAATTATAATTATCGTACAAATTAAGTTTTAATTTATTCAATGGCTCTCACTATAATGATAACCTTGGTGGAGGTATCACGGGACTACTAAGCAAGAATATAATTTTCCAAAATAATTAATACTACCAGACTTTTAATCCACCTGATATGATCTCTCATGATCGTAATTGCATTATTATAGCTGAGAATTTAATAAAAAAGAGAATTAAATTAGATATTAAATTAAAATGGATTAAATCAGAGGCAGTTGAAGTGTTTCCGATTTGAATAATAATTAGACCATTCGATTCAGCATCAAATTCTAAGAACTTTTCATCCTTGCAGCTTTTTTGTGGGAGTGCTCAGTCAAGAGTTATAAGCGACACAAGTTTAGAAGAAAATGATGAAGATGAGGAAGAAGAATGCGCACATCATATCTCACTGCTGAGAGGTGCTACGAAGATGATTAAAGAAGAAACTCTTATTAATTTTTGATAAGCTATCGAACAAGCTGCAGATCAGGGGGTGAATCTGCGATTTCAACTGACACGAAGTTGCAACTCTCCATTTATTATTTTAACCAATCACCGATTTTAATTAAAATTCCAACTATATTCCATTGAATTTGATTTTTGATTGATCCTAACTATATTCCAGAGAGCGTGAAGCTTTCATCTCGTATGGCGTTAAAGCAAGAACAACAAGAGTACGAATAGTTCATGGAGTAGGAAAATTATCGATAAGCAAATGATTACTACTTCATAGGCAAGTATCTCAACAAGACAAAGCCATCCGAGTACAGCCACTACAGAGCTGCTTTGAATTAATTTTGATTTTAGTTATACATTTATTGCTTTCAATGAGGAGTATTGATTTAAATACCCTTAAATATGCCAGATTTTGGGTCAATAAGTATCAAAACACTCTAATATTTCTAAAAAAGTCGAAGAAATTAGACTTTCTAGACTCCATTTTAATACCATTTCTCTATTTATTTCTATAATTAATTTACTAACTCTCTATTTCTTTACCAAATTACTAACTTCATCAATGAATTAAGAAAAAGTAGGGATTTATTGAAAGCTATGGATATAGAAAACTGGCTAATAAAGATAGAAATCAAGAATATATGAAGGCTTCCTTGTCTGTGCTAGTCTTTAGAAACCCCTTTTAGAATAAATTAACGACCGGGTCTATCTCATTCCTCCAACTTCTCTTAAGTTCTTCTTTGAGTTCCTCAGTTATCTTTGCCCTTAAGAATTCGTCCTTCTCAGCCACATTATGAAGTGCTTCTCCTGCAATCCACAAATTATAACACTTATTAAATTATAGATCCTCCTTGCAGACATGTTGGAGAGGTCTCTAAGTTTGTGCACAAAAGTATTAAGTCCCTCGTTGTAAAGTATGTATGGCCTGAGTTGCTCTTTCCTGGCTAGATTAGCAAGAGTTTAAAGAGCGAAGTTCGTGAATTCAATAGAGTCCTTAGTAGAATTAGCGCACTGTATCAAGTAAGGAATGTGCATTTAAAACTTGGTTGTGATCTCATACTTCTCCTGTCTCTCTGAGATGCTGCAAAGCGTCTAAAAATTGAACATTTTTACAATGGTCTAGATTACTAACCTTCATGGAAGTCTCTTTGATGAGATCATGCTCGCACATTGAGTAGTTTATGAGCTTTTGGATGTCCAGGTACTTGAAACCGTGCATGAAAACTTAGTTCAGGAAATTAACCACCACGGGCCTGAACTTAGGATGGTAGTACTTGTAGGCGAAAATTATACGCTCAACGCCATCTGACTGCAAAAAGTCATAAGCTCGCTCACCTAAAACCCAATTATCATCACTTAAATATAATTACTGTTCATTGAGGATGTCATAGCTTCGATTAATGCCAAAGAAATGGTAAATTATAATCACGAATAGGAAAATGAATTTTCTTTTTTGCTTTAATAAATGCCAAATTAATGATAATAATTATATAACTATGCAATATCTTGAGTTAACTCTCTTGGGCTATGTAGGGCAAGTCTGTGTACTAGAATATTTGGAGCAGAGAAAGAAATTTTGTCCTGTCCCCCATCACCTTTACCATCGCGTAATCAAGCATCAGTTCAATCATAAAATTCAAAATCTTGCAACAACAACAAAAAACTTAAATAAAATTTCTAAATGTTATGGATGGCGTACATAACGTAATCTTTGGGTGTGGTATCAATATGAATCAACTCTAAATACTCCTGCAGCATATCATAGCTACCTCTGTCGACAGGAAGCAACTTATCCTTGAAACTCAACTTATAGTGAGGTCTATCATAAAGCCACTTCCTCTACAGGTCAAGCTCTCCTATTCCAGGTCCTGCTCCCTTTGTACTTAAACTCGAGCTAAAGATTGCTTGATTAACATAATATAATCTAAATTTTATATTGATCTACACTTTAACCTAACATGTTCTGTGCATAGCGAGATGGAGTGAGCACTCTTGATGAATTTAAAAATGGCGATGTCTTACTAAAAGGGTCATTCTCTGATTTATACAAATCTTGCTCTAGAGGAACAAAAGCTTTCTTATACATAGGCTAGGACAGCATCATATGCCCAGTTGAGCTGTTTCGATTAAGTGACTTAGAGAAGAGTTCCTACGTGAAAGTAGGATTGCTTTCACTCGCTGAAAGTAAGTAAGCCTTATTCTTCACATAGCTTGGGGTTTAAAAATACTTGGCTGTAGACCAGGATAGAGAAGGAGCTAGAGCAGCATTAATTCTGAGGATGGCAGATCTGGTCGCAGCTGGCTGCGTCTCATCTCTTGCGATTTGCTAAAGCACATCAAGCGATGGCTTGTCCTTGTACTTTTAATAGAATGATCTCGACTTGACAAGTACTTCCATAAGTTTAATGATATTTGCTAGTATCAAGTTATCGGATGAAGCGTATTTCTAAATCCAACTGTCTAGCACAAGCACTGTTATCTCTAGAATATTTTTGTGTCGTTCTTCATCATATATTTGGAATACATTTCGCTCATCTATGAGTTTGTTGAGAACTATGCTCAGATTTTGAATGACTGCCTTATCATTGCTGAATCCCAAACCTATCAGCCCCTCAACTGCGCCTACTTTATTCTTATACTGCTCTAGTTAGGACTCTGTGAGTTTGGCGACTGTTGTGTAGTGAGCTTGCTTGATGGTGGTTATGAGGTCTTTAGGATCTATCACATATTTATAGAGCAGTTCAAATATGAAAGCCAAATTTATATGGGAGTCTCTCAATGGCGTCGTCTTTGAGGCTTTTGGGGTAGACGTAAACTCTATCGTCAGATTTGAGGAAGTCTCCAACTATGTCAGTTTCTCTTAACGGTCGACCCGAAATATCCTCTATCACTTGAATTAGCAGTGGATTATCTCTGGGGTACAACTCCTCAAACTCGTTTTCTATCTTCCTCTTTAACTAACTCACCTTGAAGTTGGCTATAAATAAAATGAGAAACCCCAAAATGATTAGTCAACTTTTATTTAGCGAATTGACTTTAGAAAATTAGGAAGAATACTTTAATTGATACTGAGGTAAAATTCTCTTTCTGACTTACGAGGTACAACAACTACCATCTTCATGTGCTTGGCAGTTGTGGCAATCTGCTCCCTCTCTATAGTAACATTCAGTCTTAGTGCCTGCTCTCCAAAAAGTGTCTCCATTAAACTTAAAATAAGCTCTTTTTACCATTCCTGAGACATAGTAATTCTTTCTGTGCGAAAACTCCATTGACACAATAAATAATTTCAATCTCTATCAATTTTTGCAAAATATTTTAATCTATGCTTCTAAAGTTAAAGAGGAAAATAGCAAGTATCAAAACTTTATCTCGCACAATGATAAATTTAAAAAGTCGTGCTCGAGTGTCACAGCTTTTATACTGGCAAAACCAATTTATTAAAGTTTAATGCCGCCCTCAATTAAATTGATATTTATACTACTGTTTCACATTTATCTTATCTAGCAGATATTAAGGAGAACTAATATAGTGTTGATTATCTGAGTAATAAGAACAAGTTGTCGATTATGGACAGGAGAGAGCGGAAATAGTGATTGAGTAATTAATTATAAATAAAATATTATTCGCTCGCTCAGCGTAACTCAATAAGATGCACTCAACCGGTGGTCATCACACTAACAACCTCCCTCCTAACAACAACTAAGCCTACCAGGCAAACCAGAGATCGGCCTCGGTGCATGTCGCCTCCACCAATCTCATTTACTTAAACACTTTATATCTAGGCGCCAATTCCATTCAGAGTAGCTTGACGATACAGCAGAACATGCGATCTGACATGTCCAGCTCGCCCATGAAATCAAGCACTAAGATCATCCCTCAGGCGAACGGAAAGGCACCCAAACTGGTGGGGCAGCTCCTCAAGCGCGGCAATATCTTCAAGCGCTTCTCCAAGCCCTACAACTTCACTCTAGATGAGGGAAATCTCACAGTGGAGAAGGTAGGTAAGGACCACACCTTCCTCATAGACTTGTCACAGGCAGTTGTCACTAGGGACAAGAAGAGCAAACGCATCTTCAAGATTAAGACTAGAGATGCCAAGCTCACACTCAAGGCTGCTGACGAGATGGAGAGAGAGCTCTGGTTTCAGAACCTTACGAAGGTAGCCAAGGTGTACGCAGGTGAAGACGTCTCTAAGCGAGTCGGAGATAGCAACTCTGCCCTGGAGGAAAACAATGCCAAGAAGGGAGTGGTTAAAAACGTAAAGACAGTTAAGGCAGTCACCCTCAACTAGATCTCAGACATCCTTCAAAAGCAGGATGCCAAACTCTAATCCACTCTCGGCGAGTCCAGTCGAACTTACTTGAGTATCTCATGAAATTTAATGCAAAGATAATAAGATGAGATTAGACTTGACTTTAGTGAGGGATCTGAAGTACTTAGAGCAGGAAATGGAGAACAGGTAGCACAGGGAGAAACTCTAGCGCATCCTAGATGCAGCCAAGATATACTAGGATTAGTACCACAGGGCGTTCGAGTTTATGAACTTGACAAACAAAAACCTCCATCGCATCCTAGAAGAGATAGCAGAGAAGGAAATAAACCTTCAATAGAAAAAGTCTCCCTTCTACTTTATTTTCTTGATACTGTTAGTTTAGAAAGAAATCCAATTGAGTTCATCAAGAAGGAGGCCTTTACGTACAAGAGAGATGAGTTCCCCTCGTTTGAGAGGGAAGACGACGCCATGAACAATTTCTTCTTTGCAGACGAGATGTTTGAGGTGGACGATGAGGAGGACAACGAATACCACGAAGAGGAAAACGCAGTGGTGGCTAGGTATACTTAGTACCTAGGGAAGGGTCTATTTGGACAACCTGACGAGCCCAACCTAATAACGATAGGCAATGGTATCTACCATGATAATAAGACATAGAAGAATAGCAAGATCTTTAATAACTATCCCTATGAGGAGCAGAAGAAGCCATCGGCAGCAGACATGCTCGAACACGATAGAGAACTAGTGCAAGAATTGGAAGACGTGTTCCTAGACGCCAAAGATTACGTGTCCAACTCAGCTAGGATGAATAAGTGTGTGATATTTTGAGTAATTGAGCATTTTTAGATGCACTCTCGACCCAGTGGATTCAAGAACAACAGCATGGATAACTCACTCATCCTGCAGCAGCACTATGACAGCTCACAAAATCCAAATATGCTACTTGACAATAGTAGAAGCTAAGTTATGCACAGTGCTTTATAATTAACACTTAATAGTATTGAGCTCTGAACCATAGCTTAGAGGAAAGTAAGAGCATAGTTCTCCCACCTGGGGAAATCCCTGATCCTCCTACTAGAGAAGTGCTCCCATACTTCAAAGATCCTAAGTTTATGAAGGGATTCATCATATAAGCTTAAATCAGAAATTTAAGTTGAAGATAAGCATTTGGACGATTATAAAAGACTCAATCGGCAAAGATATCACCAAGATGTCAGTTCCCGTCTACTTCAACGACCCCACTAACATTTTGCAGAAGTGTGCTGCCTCTATGGAGTATAATGGAATCCTAGATCAGGCTCTTGATTAGTAGGATTCCGTCAGAAGACTTGCTTTTGTCTTATCATTAATTTCACAAAGGTGTGAGTGTGTTTTCTTTTGTGGCTGTCTACTCAACGACTCTTTTGACTTGCATTGAAAGGAACCTAACCAAGCCTTTCAATCCACTGCTTGGAGAAACCTTTGAACTGACAACTGACAGTTTTAAATTCGTAGCCGAGCAAGTCTCGCATCATCCCCCTATCACTGCATTCGAGTGCCAGGGTAACAAAGGCTACAAATTGTTCGGTAACAATAGAGCCAAGACTAAGTTCAACGGCAAGTCTCTCAATATAATTCCAGTGTACAAGATATACATAGAGTTCACTAACTGGAATGAAAAGTATGAGATTCAATAACCGACAGTCAGTGCTCACAACCTCATTATTGGAAACCTCTATCTTGATCTTGGAGGCAAATCTATGATTAGGAATGTTACTACTGGAGATTACTGCCAACTCGAGTATCACAAGAGAGGCTGGAGTTCATCAAACTCATTCAAGGTGGACGGAGAGGTTTTCAGCAAAC
This sequence comes from Tetmemena sp. SeJ-2015, assembly GCA_027382625.1. NCBI lineage: Eukaryota > Ciliophora > Spirotrichea > Sporadotrichida > Oxytrichidae > Tetmemena > Tetmemena sp. SeJ-2015. The sequence continues at coordinate 432 of JAJKFJ010024013.1, read as the reverse complement.
GGAAGGAGCTAGTGTACAAGGTGGAGGGGAAATGGAATGATAGTGTGAGTATCATCAACTGCAAGAATGGTTATAAGGAGACTGTATTCCAAAAGTCACCCTATCCAGCTAAGGAAGCATTCATGTATGGAATGCCCTTCTTCATGATTCAACTAAACTACCTTCCAAACTTCTTGAAACCTCAAATCTAAAAGGATTTTATATATCTTTTAATAAAGAGAATTAAATGGTTCATATAGTCCTGAAAGGGTATATCAATTAAATTTCACATCAGGAAAAGAATCCTAGTTAGAGAAGAGACAATTTATTATACGATAAGATACAGTCTGCTAGTCCTTCTTTTCTTAAAAGAAAGATTCTATTTTTAACCTTTAAAATATCTTCAATATTTATGGATAAAATTCTTTAACGTACTTTGCCAAAATTCAACAA
>JAJKFJ010024012.1:0-23397 GCA_027382625.1 Tetmemena sp. SeJ-2015 | reverse complement strand
ATAAAAAAGATAATTTAAAAATGAAGCTTGCTATCTTTGACATAGGACACACCCTAGTGATAAACTAAGAGCCCTTCGAGGTGTTTATGCGCAAGCAAATTCAAAAGACTGCTCCCTTGATTTAAGTAGCTGTGAAATAATTAGTCCAGAAAACTTATCCAGATTTAGGCAGTACTTCCCAGTCTATTGATGGTGATGATAGTGAAGTAGATGAGAAAGACATTTTAAGATTTGAGGAGGAGATGTGGCTGAGGATTCAGAGACAGAAAGCTCTTAAGAACTCTATTAAAACGCAAAATATTTTAAGTCATGTTTTAAGTTCAATTATTCAAGCAAGATTTCAATTTAGAAGAAGAATCTAAAGCACAAGATCAATAAACAAGTCAAGAGGAAGATATTACTAGAGCCTAGCAAACTGAAACCCCTTTTTTTTAAAAAAAAAACAATGAAAAATTATTTCTCTTTTCATGAGCTAATGGTTGAAGTCATCTTAGCAAATTAACTTTTCGGCTTAGGGAAAGCAAAAATAGAGTTGTTTAAATAATTTCAGTGTTTTAAAATTAATATCGATTGCTGGAGGATAAATTTTAGGTTGAGTTAAGGGAGACCTGCAAATTAATTATGGCATCAGAGAGCAACATCCATATTTAAGTATAAACTAATTTCTACTTTACTCTTAATTTTATAAATCTATACATAAACGGTATCCAAAAATGTTTTTAAGTAAGATTTAAATCCACTTCAAATACAAGATGATGCCTTACATGCTCGAGGTTATGAAGCAGTTGAAAGCCACTGGTTTGAAAATCGTAGCTTGCTCCAACTCAAGCATCCCTCACAAGAGAAAGAAAGTGCTAGAGTAGTTTGGACTAGTCATTGATGAAATCTTTGATGACTTCGTAGTCTCAGGAGAAGTAGGTGTCAGAAAACCCAACCCTGCTATCATTCAGCTTATACTAGATAAATTCCCACAGGTCAAACCCTATGAAGCTTTTGTGGTAGGAGACTCTATCGGAAAAGACATAGTCTGTGGCCATCAAGCAGGTACTAGATCTATACATATAGTATACTCACAGTCCAACAAAGATAAGAACTATAAAAAGCTACAGGAGGGACACATACCTGATTTTACAATTCTAGACCTGAGATAGATACCATTCATTCTAGAGGTCATGAATAGAGATGCCAATTTTATAGCTCAGCAAGATCTGAGCTGGTAAAGAGACTATAGAAATCACTTGGCTGAGCTTCCAAGCCAAAAGAGATTAAGAGTTGGCCTTTTACAAGATGGAGATGGAATTAACAGGAATGAGCAGTTTTGGACAGTTGGGATTCTGCAAGAAGATGAAAATATGGGCTTTATTCCTCTTAATCTCGATGACCCCTTTGAATTATATGGGAAGGTTGATGTGCTTATGTTCAAGGGATAAGATATCATATCAACTTACTATGAAGAGAAAGGAAGAGTTGCTGCCTCAAGGCTTGAAGAGTACGTTAAGTTACACGATATAGTAGTTATAGATCCACTTAGCTAGGCTATGATTCTCCAAAGCAGACAAAAGTTTCTCTAAGTTCTTGATTAGATGATAGCCAAAATGAGACAAGACATACCTGAAGAGTATGTCACCTAAAAGCTAAAGCCAGTTAAATAAGTGCTCTTAGACTTTAATCAGAATAAAGAACAAATGCTAGAAGAGTACAAACTCAAAGCAGCCTCTATTGATCTGAAGTACCCAGTTGTTGTGAAGATATTGGAGGCTTCACGTAATCCAAACTCTCACAATTTCTATGTGGCCTCTAATGATAGAGGCTTTGAAGAGGCGCTTTAGTATAAGGGTTTCTAGAATAATGATTTAGTGATTCAGGAGTTGATAAAGCATAAGGAACAGCTCTATAAGATTTACATAATTGGCTAAGATGTTTATGATGTGGCAATTAAGACATCTATCCCTGAGGAGTTAGTAACAGAGGGCGATTGCTATTTCTTCCAAACAAAAATGAAGTTCCCTCAAGAGGCTTTTAAGAAATTCTCAAAGGAGGAAAATAGATTGGATGAGAGAGCTGCTAAATTCTTGGCTAAGTATCTAGTAGAGACTTTCCAGATGGAGTTGATTGGAGCTGATATCCTCATTGAAGAGGAAACTGGTGATATGTTTTAATCAATTTTTAATCAGTAGTTTATCAATTTGTTTTATGTACATAATAGATGTAAACTACTTCAGCTCGTATGAGAACCTCAAAAATATCAATGTCCATAGAGCTTTTAAAGAGCTAATTCTAAGAAAGCACAAGCATCACCAAGAAAGCAAGAATTAAATTTTATGATGATACTGCTAATTTCTCAGATAATTTTCTTCTACTTATTGAGAAATTAACTCCTCTCTGGCCATCTTAATATGGTATCATTTGGAAATTTTTGACAGAGGCTTCTGATATTCTTCCCTTGAAGTCATAATGATAGCCATGCGTTTTAGGATTCCACTGCGGAGGATTATCCACAAAGACATAAAAGTTTTCTCCCTATTATGGATCCTCTATCTTCTTAATCATTGTTTCTTCCTTCTTAAGAGGCTTGAACTCTCTTGCCTTTAGTGTTGAGGGTTCGATGCCGGGAATGATGACCTTTGCCTTTCTCAGTTTTCCTATACTGCAGGGGACATATTTGTACTAGATTGCCATATGCTCATTTCTTATTCCTGATATAGGGACTTTATGCATGTCCTTAGGATTTTCTCCATCGCTATAAAGATAGTAGCGCTCCTTGTTCTCATTACTTCTGAGCTTTCCCAAACATTCCTCGCCTCCTCTTCTTGCTTTTGACTTCTCAGTGGATATCAAGAAATTTGCAGTCTTGTTGAACGGCCTCTTCTTTGCATACAAGATGCTAACTTTCTCATCACCACCTTTCTCCAAGTAAAGATTACTAATTATCTCTTCAATATACTTTCATAAGATGGAAAGAAGGATGTAGCACTGAGAGACCTCCCTTCTTTCTTTGAATTTCAAATTGGATCATACCTACCTCAAAAGGTATTGGCTACATCATAATTGACTTTCCTCCCACGTCATACATGAGCATGTTAATGTATTGAATGTAATGATCATGGCTCCTTACAGCCAGGGGAAAACTTGGGATACGGAGCATCTCCATATCCTCCTCAGAGTGGTTTTGGTTTTAAGACATTTCCATAGGGTTCTTGAACTTGTAACAATCGTCAAACAAACCTGTCTGCAGTTGCTGCTGTCTCAATCTCTGTTGTGAGAGAGCAACTTGCCTCTGTCTGTCGTTTCTCTATGTAGGCATAAACTTATCATAGATAAAGAATGCTAAATAGGCTGGCTGCTTTGATGATCCAGGTTACCTTCAGTCTCTCTATCTTCCATACCACTAAGAGTTCCTGTAGGTCTCCTCTGAGCAGGCGCTCCTTGCCTCCCATTTATAGCCGATGAGTTAGCTCTAGCCTTGTTGTTTGGATTAACCTCCTAGAGTTTTCTAGCAGACTGGTGTGGAATATCCTCTTCTCTGAAATTCTGTCTCTGCTCTCTACCCACTCTTGGATTATTTGATGTTATTTACTTAGCTTCTTCATCCTCTGGCTGTGTGTTTTGACTAGCATTCAAGTCATCAAATTCTCCCTTCTGCTCCTCCTCTTGCAGCATTTACCTCTGCTAGCGTTGTTTAATCAAATATCTTTAATTAGAGTATAAGAGTAGATTGAAAAGTGATTGGAGCATCATCTTCCTTTGCTGTGCAATCTACCCACTTCTCTAATCTTAGCTATTCTCGGGCATTTTTGTATTTCTGGCCTGCTCTTGCGCTTTCGAGTCCTCTTCTCCTCTATTATAAAAATTGGGAAATGGAAATTGACTCCATCTTGTTCTTCCACAAGTTTGTTCTTCCTTGCATTAATGAAAGGCTGCTGCTGTCTAGATTACTATGATTAACTACTCAAGCTCTCATTCTGTTCTTGCTACTACTAGGATTAATTCTTGTTGACTGTGCTCTTCTCATCATCCTCTGAGTAGTATTCGTAGTCACTGTCATTGTTGTTTGTCAGTTGCCCATATTATGCTTTGCCATTATTCTACTTTTGAGACTTGTTCTATGTAGCCTGCTGATTATTAGTTTAGGCAGGATGCTGGGCACGCACTGGCTGCTGCTTCAGTTTATTAGGATTAACTACTTTCAATTGATTTAAGAATATTAATGCTAGACTACTTCTACTTAGACCTCCTCGACCACAGTGTTGGTCTTTATTCCTAATTTTATAACTTCATTTGCTAATAAGATTAATAGTGACACTTAATTAATAGCAAAGGCTGATTATTCTATTGGAGATTGCTTTGAGTGTTTTTGGGACTGAATTCACCTAGAGTAGTAGGATAAAACATGTTCTGTGGCTGAGTGTTACCATCTGCAGATGGCTGCTGGTCGAAGAAATCTATAATTCAAATCAATTAAAGATAGAAATCACTTTAGGGCTGCCTGTGCTGAGAGAAGTGGATTTGTTGAGAAGCTGGGTTGGCTGCACTCAAGTTACTACCAATCATTTAATCTACGATGCCCGAGTTATTTATTGTGTAGTTTAATCTAGCCTGGAAGTCTTCATCAAAGATAATAATCTAATCAGATAAATTTAGAGCCATGGTTTTTATCATCAACTTCCTCCTTCTGCTTTCCTTAATTGGCATTTGTAGTGGACTGAGGATTGATAAAAGCGCTGGGGTCAAACTATTTGCTAAGAGTAGCTGCAAAATATAAGAATACCAATTCATTCTAACTTAAAGCATTGAAAGTGCCCTTGCTTTGGAGGAGACTGAATTTCTTTTGCTATTGTTAGAATTGCTAGTGAGGGAGAGCTTAGTTAGTTGCCATGTTATAGTTTACCACATTCTACACCACGTTCACAGTCGTCATTCCCTTGTAATAATAGCATTATTATATAATTTTGTAAGGACTCTGTTGAGGGTTATTGTAATCGTTGCTGGTGAGATCTTCAACGCCATCTATGTCTAAGTTGGCTGCTCTGCCATACTTAAATGCAGAATTGCCTCTCTTCTGAGCGCCTGCCGCGAAGTTGTTCTACTGGCTCCTTCGCATAGAGTTTTCCATCTTTAGCTTGTCTTTTTCCTTGTCCTGCACCTCCTTCACCGTGAAAGTAAAAGAAGAGTTCATAGCGTCGCTTTAGCCCGTTATGCCGCTGGTGTTCAACGCATCTTGGGAAAGTAAATGCAGATTTTTCTGCTAAGACTGCCTCAAGGGGTTCTACCCCTCTTCTCCTTGCTTGTTATTGTTCCCATTCTTCAAGAATCTAATATCATTCTTTTGATAATAAAGTGATATTAATCGGATTTTGTTCATGTTTATAGTTCTCACAGGCCCTCCTGCTCCTCCGTTATTTCCAGCATTAGAAGTAGCCTAGTTATAATTTATAGTACCATATTATTTTCATCATCTGTATTTAGAGTTGTTCTGAGGATTAGAGTCGCTCTTATTCTAGAAATTGAAGAAGCTTTCCTTTTCATTGTCGTTTCCATCCTCCAAGTTAAACCTCTGAACCTTGGTCTATTTATCGTTCTTAGAAAAATCATCTTGGTCTTAGAAAAAGTTTTTGGAGGTAGACATCATCTGCACAGCATCATTGTCAAAGGTGTCATTCTCATCTCTGTTACCTCCCTCTCCTAATCCACTACTTCTCTTCTTATTTGGCATCCTATGAACTGGATAGTCTTCGGCCTAAGAAGGATTAAACCTCTCCACTCTGTCCGAGGACATGAAGGCGTTCTGATTTGAGTTATTGCTGCTCTGCTGATTATCTCCAATAAAAAATATAAGTGAGAGGTGAGAATAAATTCTACTATTCCAGTGAGGTTATTGAACTTGTTTAGGGGCTTAGGGTTTGATGATTATCCCTGAGAGTAGTCGTCTCGATTATTTAGACTCTAGTTACTGTATGAGACGCCCAGAGGCTGCTGGTAGGGAGTAGGTCTATTGCTGCTATTGAAAAATTGAATGCCCTCATCTTGCTAATTGGGATTTGAGTTAATGGTGGAGGGAACTTGCTGTTTGTAGTTTGAGTTTTGTTATTGCTGAGAAGTTGGCTATTGGATGTGTTGCCTCTGAAGAATTCCTTGAAGCTTGTTGTTGCGAATGCTAGACCTGAAAGGTGTTACCTGATTTGAAGAGCCGGAGTTATCTTGATCTTGTAGGAGCTGCCTCTGCTGGTTATTGTCTCTCTAATTTGGCTAAAATTGATCACAATACAGCTACTACAATAGAAAATGATTGATCTGAGTCGTTCATTTCATTGGATCTTTGTTTAAAAGCAATAATTAAAAAAATTCAAATAAGAAACACTGTTGTCTGGAGTTGAAGTTTGAGTAGGAATTTTAGTTGCTGAGCGAGGGGAGTTACTACTGCAATGTGAAGGCATGACTAGTGAGGCCTCCATTAATTTCGAATTCTGTGTCTTACCCAAACTGATTGAAGTTTGAGTATCCTCTGATCTGCTGTGAGCTCATAGTTATTTATAGATCTGTTGGTTGTTTTGTTTAATGGAAGGGTGTGAATATTTCTTCTTTGTAATTTTGAAATATTATTAGAAATTAGATCATTTTAACTCTGCTCCATAGGGATATCAATCTGCTGCGTGTATGCTCTGGATTTCAAATCAATTTAGGGCAGTAATAATAATATTGTACTACGCATCCTCTCTGTTTGATTCAATATAGAGCACCACTTCTCATAATAGAGATGAGTGAGAGGTTGTCAAAGGGAGAGAAATTAATAAGAAATGAAATCAAAGTTAATTAAGTCTTAAACTTGCTAGCTCATTGTGACTAATACTTGTATCAAGCTTTTCTAGGAATCTTTTGGGGAGTCATGTATGAAGATCATAAATATTAAAAATCAATGATAGACATTTAAATCCCCCTTTACGTTTGCCAAGAGCCACTGCACTTCCATCCTCCTCTTCATCTTCCTCCTCGTCTTCGTCCTCATCATCGTCGTCTTGGTCATCGCCTTAGTCTTCATCCCTTTCAGCATCTTGATCCTCCTCCATGTAGTAGCCTTCCTCCTCGTCATCATCTTGCTTCGACTGCTCCTCATCTTCATCCTCGTCTTCCTCCTCCCCATAGTCCTCCTCATTCTCCTGCTTGTCCTCCTCTTTGTCCTCTTCATCCTCGTCTACGTCTGAGCCCCTACTCTCATCTTGACTAAGCATTTTTTACTTCATCTACTAAGCCTTTTAAATTGTGTTGCATATTCTTGCGATGCTGCTGATGATCAGGCTTTTGAGAGTTCTTGAGGATAGATTTACTATTGGCTGCTTTCTTGCGCTTCCACTAGCGCTCCTCCTCGTTCTCCTCCCTCTCATCTTAAAAGTTATTATGTGAATAATGACTGAGTCTTCTGAGGAGAGTTTCTCCTTGTTATCTTTATCTAAACCGTCGAGTACCTCTAACATAGGAAGCAGTTCGAACATCTATTCTCTATACACCATGTTCATTTGATTCATCTACACTGGGTAAACTCCTGCACTAAGCACGCTGTAACCACCTCCACCTCCTGAGTGGTGGCTGCCATAGCCTCCACTTCCACTTTCACTTATCGGATTGGCGCTCAGATCTAGACTGATCAAAGTCTCTCCCAGTTTCTACAGTGCTACCTTCATTCCATCTCTTTCAAAGTCACCCTTCAGGAAGTTGTTACTTAGCTTTAAATTCTCCAACTTGGGGAAAAAGTTTGCTAAAATTGCCAGGTCCTTGGACAGGAGACAGTTGGAAGACAAGTCTAGTCGCAGCAGATTTGGCAGCGAGGGGAAGTTCTGCAAGGGAGAGCGGAGCAAGCAATCTGACATAGAGAGTTCAACTAGATGGGAGAATTTTTCCTCTAAGTACTCTTTATCCTCAACTGTGAGTGAGTATAGTTTGTGTCCGTCCAGTATCAAAGTGAAGAACTAAAGAGAGGAGGAGTTAGAAAAAGAGTAGTTCGGAAATGAAGTGGGAGACTTACATCTTTGGGGTCGAAGTCTTCCATAACTTTCTATTAGAGAAGGCGTTCGATCTTAGAAATTTTCTGTGGCTCCTCATGCGAAGAGTCGTCTTGGGAAGAAGTCATCATAATATTTATTGAATTCCATTTCTCAAACTAAACTTACTTTATTTTCAACTCAAGAGAGCGTGATAAAGGAAAAAAGTGATATGCGAAAATTATATGCTGTATCAGTCACTTATACTTGAAAGTATAGATTCCCCTCTCTTCTTCATAAATTTAGTAAAGAGAGATATTTCTATAACCTACTCACTACTTTTTTATAGAGAAGGAATCTATTGTTTATGGATAATGATGAAGATTATTATTAAAGGATAATGGAAGCTAATATAGTTAAAAATAAAAATAAGATAATAATTACATACCTGTCGTAAATATAACCCGCAGAACCACCAATCCACTAACTTCAAAATAAAAAAAAGTAGTAGCAGTACTCTTAAAGGATATAATTATAGACAGAAAACTTGGATATTTGCAAATGAGCACCCACCATTCAATTAACCAAGACGATATTCCCCTCAACACTTCAATTTATCTTAAAACTTGTTCTTCTCTATGATTTTATCTTTTTATTTCTAAATTGAGGAGTCAGAGAGCAAGAAGTTACCAAAACAGTTAAATACTCTCTAACCAGCAGATTCCTCAATAGATCCTCCAATCAATCAACCATTAAATGATAACTCATTCTATCACAACATTAATTGGCTACACTCATTAGATTTAAACTCACAGCTTAAGGTAAAGAAGACTGAGGAAGATGAAGAGAAGCGAGTAAGAAGTGTCATTGAGCAATTTCTGGAGGATGGCAGAAGGAGCAGAGAGCAAGACTATTCTCAAGAAGATTATGAAAATGATGAGGAGGAGGATGGCTAGAGTTAAGAAGCCTACTCTTAATCAGAAGAGGATGCCGAGGGCGAGCAAGAAGGAGGAGCAAACCTAGAACCTTAAAATGAAGATCGAAGTGAAATTAATCAGCAGGACAGTATAAGCGACCTAGCTGAGAATGCGAATCCTTCAAAAAGAAGGAGAGCTGAATTTAAAAATACAGCATATTCATTATTCTTCTGATGAAAGTTCTTTTAACAGTGAAGAAATTAGATCCAGCAAATAGAATTTAATCCTAAAGTTTTTACTCTCTTTCTATCTCTCTGATTTGAATTTAATAGTCCTAGTTCAAGCCTCAATCTGCGATTAACTTAAGCAAGAGTTCTAAGCCAAGCCGGAAGGCCAGTGCAGCGGAAGAGTCTCAAGGAAAGCTAAATGAGGATAAAGATTTCAACACGATCGAAACTTAAAAGGTAAGCAAGAGGAACTCTTCAAATAACTCCTCTAATACTCTAAAATAACATCAATAATTAATTAATTTATTGCCTCTGGTATGATTAAGAAGAGTCTATTCGGAGGGGGAGGCAAGCCAAAGAGATAGCAGTCAGATTAGAACACTCTGCAGTAGGCGATGTTGCCGCACATAGCCCAGAAGGAAAAAATCAGAGGACACACCACCTTCTACGAAAATGCAAATGCAAGTAAACAGAAGCAGAGGAATCAGGATTCTTCACTCAACAACACCCAAGAGTTTAAAACTGGCTAGGGATCTATATCAAGGACTGCAAATGAAGATACCGTTGAATAAAAAGTCAAGAATAGTGATAAACTCATCAAAAACTATGGAATTCAAATTGAAATGAATATTGGGTTATCGGGCAGCAAATGGCATTGGCTACAACTCCATTAGGCAAGAGGTCTAAGCTTACTACTAGGCAGGGAAGTAAAGCCAGCACAAGAAGTAGAAGAGAAGGTCAACTTTCTGGAAGAGGGCAAGGAGCTTCACCCCTAGAGAGAAAAGACAAGAAGAAAGAAAAATTAACCAGGGTCAATTAACTCACCAAGCTGAATATATTTTGTTTTAGTTCTTGTTTTAAGTTAGAGACTATCATTCGTATTCTTCAGAAAGGCAGGGGGCAAATTATTCTCTTCTCTATTAAATTTGAGAAAGGCTTTAGATCTCGCTCAGAGAGGGACTTGGAAACACTCGTGCCTTTGATAAAGACTATCCAGTTTTTCTTGGAGAGAGATATCAAAGACCAAGACTACAGGGAGATCGTATCCTGTCTAACTTATGAGCACTTCCATGCAGGTGATACCATTTTCGAATATGGAGAGAGTGGAGAGAAGTTTTACATCATCCTTTAGGGAGGAGTGAGGGTGCTTATTCCCAACTATTCAGGCAACAAAGATGTGCTTTACGATATTGAGTCCATTAGAAAAGAAATTGCAGGCCACCAAAAGGAACTCAAAGATGTCAATACTGCTTTAATATACTTGCTATAGCATGCTTTATATTTGATGCTTTGGATATAGAGAAGAAAGTAAAGGAGGACTATTAGAGGAAATTGAAGGAGGAAGAAGAGAGAATGCAAAATGAGTTCAGTGATGGAAGTAACAGTATCAGCAGTCGTTAGGCACTTGAGCGAAAGCTTACTAGGAAGCTTGCGATGAGGAAAAGCGGTAACTTCAATTCTATGAACAGGAACTCTAACGACTAACTTACCGAGACTCTCAACAGTATTTCCTATGGGAGTGATGAGGGGAGTCTTTAACGCAGCAAAGAGGGTCTCAATCGACAGCCTACTGTTAGACTCACTTTTAAGTTATCCTTAGACTTAATTCAAATATGAGATAGAGCTAGGTAGTCTATCAAGAAATAGGAGACGAAACGCTTGTCTGATAATAAAATAGGTCTGCAAGTAGCTGACCTGCAGTTATCCTTTAGAGAGATTATAGCTAAGGGAGTCTTAGAATTAGCTAAGCAAAACGGTCTTAATCTCTCTAAGTTCGCTCCACCTACTATGAAACAAAGTCAAGTTCTCACTCAGCTTATGCCCAGCGTGTTTGAGGAAGAATAAAAGTCTATGAGCATGCATTTATATGCGATTGGATTATATGATAAGAAAGAGAAACGTTGAGCAGGATGGAGAAGGAAAAGAAAAAGAAGCAGCAGAACCCACCAAAGAAGACGCTTCAAAGTAGTGATCTCACTCTAGAGGAGAGGAAAGAGTTGCTTATTCAACAGATCAAAGAACTCAAACAGAAAGAAGAGGAGACTCTGTTTGTGGAAGTGGTGCAACTCCACACAAAGAATAATTGAATTATACTTTAAGCACACTGGTAAGAGCTTCGGAGAGTTGGCTTTGATTAAGAACAAGCCGAGAGCAGCAACCATCAAATGCACTGAAGAGTGCCACCTGGGTGTTATGAGCAAGGCAGACTATGACAAGGTGCTGCTGAGGATTGAATAGAAGAATCTCAACAAACTATAATCATTATATTTCAGTCTTTCAATTTAGATTTAACTATTGGACTTCCTGCATCAGTTACCATTCTTGCAGAGTTGGTCTAAGGTACAGTTGCAGAAGTTGCAGTACGCACTTGAGTTGAAGAACCTGAAGAGGAACACCGTGTTGTATAGAGAAGGGGAGCCTTGTTAGCATGTCTACATCATCAAGAGTGGGGACTTTGAAGTAGCCAAGAAAGTGAAGATAAATGATGGCACACAGTAGCTGTTGGAGAACATGCATAATATGCTTGGACCTCACCAAATGCCAGTCATCGCAAATATTATATAAGTATAGCACAGTATATGATTTTATGTATCGACGCACATGAAGTGAAAGGATTTACCACAGCAGCAAAACAAAGGCAGCAGGATTTCATGAATAGAAGTGTGTAGTAATTATTCAATTGAAGTCCTAATGTAAACACCAACAGCCAGCTGCAGCCTCTGAAGGAATTCATGCACCACCGAAAAGTATCTGAGACAGCAGATAAAAAGAGTAATAGCCTTCTCAAGTAGCACTAACAGAAGCTTTCCAAGAATCAGCCTTAATTCAACAGAAATGCACCAGACAATAACTCAAGTTATTTTTTATTCTCTATAGTTAATATGTCACCCATCCAAGATGGAATTAACGGACAGAAGTAAAAGAAGAAGGCAATTATCACTGACGATAAGCTGCAGCAGTTGGCAAGTAGCAAGATCATGGCAGCCAACGGAGGACAAATGGCTTTCAACACTTATAAGATAGCTCAGATAGGCACAGGCTAGATGCTTGGATCAAATAAATGCGTACGTTGTCTTTTATTGGAGAAGAGGATGTGATAAAGAGCAGTGCTTACTCGACCACAGTCACTTGCAAGTCCAATATGGGTGAAGTATTTTGCATAAAGACCACTGAGTTCCAGAAACGAATGAAGCTAAACCCAGAATCCTGGTAGGTGATAATCCTCATGGCAATGTCCAAGGAGAACGCCATCTTCCATAGAATCAAGTAAATTAAATAGCTCCTCGCAAGCAACCAAACTATACATTTTTTAATCATCATATATTAAACTGTGCAGGACTTCGGTGGATTCGGAGGAGGCTTTGGGTTTTCGCTCTTGAAGGACAACATCCTGCTGAATCAGAAGGAAGTGGATGTGAGGGAGAAATTCAAGGAGATCATCAACGACTACCCTTGCATCGACGGCCAGAAGAAAATTATCGAGAGGCAGCTCAACTCCCCTAATCAAACCCAACAGAGGAAACTGAACAAGGACTAGTCTGTGAAGAGGACACTTGACATAAATTTAGGCAACCTCGCAACTACTAACAATCAGTCAAAAGCTAAAGCATCTTAGCTGCCTTAGATTGGAGCAGATCGCAAGGCTCAAAACCAACTCAACTTACTCTCACTCTAGACTAGTCTCTTGAATTAGAGCACTAAAATTCAAGACAATCTACTTGAATTTTAAGTTCAAACTTTTTTGAATCTTGCAAGTATCTCACCACCTTAGAAATCGTTGTTGATGAGTTTAGAAGGGCAGAAGAACTCCCTCTCCAAGAAGAACCTCTTGCAAGCTAACAAGTCGCGTAGTCAGTCGCCAATCTAAGATGGCAAGAACTAGAAAAGTGGAAGACCTAGCAAGGTTAACTATATCTCTTCACGTATTGCTGGCTTGATAGAGGCCTCAATTGAGGGAAAGAACATGAGCGAGGAAATGAAGAACTTGCTCATCAAATATAATTAAGAGAAAGTTGATTTCCTTATTTCCTTAAATAGAGAGAGAAGAATAGCAAGAGTGGCTTGAAGAGCAACAGTCTCAACGCCACACAGCAGAAAGCTTTCACCAACTTCAGCTCTAACCTCAAATCGCATCAACTCTCCCTTTTTCAAGAGCAAAAGAAACAGCAGTAGCAAATGTCAGGAGCAGTAGACTTAACCAGTTTTCATAATAATCCATCCTCTAACTAAGATATCAAGAAGATGCTAATCAATTAAAACTCAAACGAGTCCCTAGATCGTTTGAAATAGTCCATGCTTGATTAACAGAGAGCTTCTGGCTTGGTGTTCTAACCGAAAGTTTCCTCTCAAATCAAAGTCAGGGAAATAAATCTTCAAGATGAGGACAAAGAACTGGTTAGACACTCTTTCAATTCCAGCTAGAGGTACTAAATCTATAATTAGCACGAGAAGGCTCTTTAAGAAGAACCTTAGAATTTAGGGAAAGCAAGTAAATAGGGATCTCAAAGTCGTAATCCCCTAGAAAAAGATACCCTTAGCAAAGTTAATTCAAGACTTGGCTCAACTCACAGCAATCAACAAGTTATAGAAATTATGCTTTAAAAGGCCTTTAAGAATTTTATTTCATTGAGTTAGGATGCTGTATAGCACTGAGCAAAACTTGAGCATGGAAAGATGTTTTCCTTAATAAATTTATTTATAAGAAGTAATCAAAGCCATTTAGAAGGGTAAACTAACTATCCTGGTATCTTATCAGGTCCTCAAGTCAGCAATCAAAAATTGCATGCTTCTTTCACAAATGAGCAGAAGTAAGGCACTTCTTTGAAAATACATGCTCTCTACTTTATATTAATTTGTTGAACTAGAGATAGCGATATAACAATCAGCAATTAACCAATCTCAACAAAACCTCTCCCATCTCATTAGAAAAGCAAAAGAGCTATCTCTCAACTCAGCACAATTTCACCACTCAGATCTAACTGCAGTAGCATCCTTCCCCTTTTAGCACTTCACCTGGAGATGGCAGCAACACCAACCCGCACCTCGCTTCAACCTTCTAAGCGAACATATCGCAAAGGATCAGCAACAATCACTCCCTTTCAATAGACAGGCACAACATCTCTCTCAATTAATTCAACCAGATCAATCCTAGTGATCCCATTACTCTCACCTCTTAATAGATCTACCAAGCCTAGTTCTTCTCAAATAAGAAACTTCAACTTGGAAGCCTAGCTCAGAATGTAGTTTCTCACATGCCAGTAGCACACACGTTCAACAAGTAGAGTGGGAAATTCACGAGCAAGGCAGATCTCAAAATCAAGAAGGCAGAGGGGAAATCCCCAATGGGCAATTACAGAAACAGCTTCAAAATTTAGAATCAAGCAGCTGCAAAATAGCCACCTAGACTTGCGAAGATAGGATTGCTTAATTCCTCTATAGACTCTAACAATAGTGCTCACAATTATATCAACAATCATGATGTAAGGGTGAAGATCCTATAATCTAAGTATAATCTTTTTAGCTTTATAGATCCCTTCAATGATCCAAACTCAAGACTACGCAGGTCCTTATTTCCCAATGAGTTAGCAAGTTACAAGCAAGAACTAGTACTCTAACCTGGGAAATTCTCTCATGTTTTCTCCAACAGACCACAATGAATTGTTGACAAGCACTAATGCTACCTCTACCTAAACAGGCAGTAAAAAGTATTTTATGAACAAGAGCTAGTTGATGACTACCTCAATTCCTAATCGCTATAATCAGCAGCTCTAAGATATTAAGCAACAACCATCGCAGTAAGTCCTAATAAACCTGCAACAAAGAATTAAGAATCAGTTGTGACATAAATGCACACAACAACTTTAATTTACAATATCCTTTTCTAGATAAGAAGATGAGATACTCACTATTTT
Organism: Tetmemena sp. SeJ-2015; assembly: GCA_027382625.1. NCBI lineage: Eukaryota > Ciliophora > Spirotrichea > Sporadotrichida > Oxytrichidae > Tetmemena > Tetmemena sp. SeJ-2015. Next base: position 8,368 of record JAJKFJ010024012.1, on the reverse strand, counting down.
TGGATTATTCAGATTGATTTGAATTAAAAAGCATATAATTGAGATGTTAGAGAGTGATGAGTATCATTCACAATTTGACTTAGTAGTGGTTGTTAGAATTTGAATTCGAAAATTCCCTTTAATACCAGTCAAATTTCATTCTTAATCAGAAAAAATATTTTGCAAAAAAACTATGGGAAATTAGTAAACAAGCGGAAATAGCACACCCGAAAATAATCATCTCAGCTCCTCATTCTAAATTCTGATAGAAAACTTTTTTTCTTATCTTTATTCAGCTCTTCTACTCCCTTACCACAGAATCTCAAACTTAAAAGTCCACCCTCATCAGGAGACAATTTCAGAGTTTTCGAACATTAGCTTGCTTAAAGCCATAAGATAGACTTAGAGAATAAAGAGAACTAATAACCTTATAATAACTTCAACGGGCTTAACTCAGCGAGTATTTCGCAAAATAGAAACGAAAGTTATGGGAGTTCTTCGAAGCCAAATTTTTTCAATTTTGCAAATTACTGCTGCATGACTAGTAGTAATTTATCCCAAGATGGCTAAATTGAAGCTATCAAGTATAATAATTTATTATACAGCCTCAAGTATAATAATTTATTATACAGCCATTTCATTCACTCTGGATAACTTAAATTTAAAGTGTACTCTTCAAAGAAGGAATAAATCTAAGGTGGGGTCAGGAAAGTTAAAGAGCTGCACAGTATACGATTAGTTTAATAAGCCCCAGTCCAGAAACGAACTGAAGAAACTGGAGAAGCTGAATGCTCCCGTCACATCTATAAATAACCTAATCACAGATTCCTTCCTCATGGTATGAATTTTTCCTTTAGAGCAAAAAAAAGCTTCTTAAATTTCTTATTCCTCTATCTCACACCAATTTACAATAACAATCTTTGATTCTATATAATTATAAATTTTCTTATAGGAAGAAAACCAGTAGCCGTTGATATTAAACCAGAAGTATAATGAGAATAAGCCATTTTCCCCGAGAGTTGTGGCAAATGACAAGAACCATTAAAAGGAGTTAAATAAGAAGCTACTCCAGAATCTTCGGAGTGATCATACCAACTCCATATCTTAATAAAATGAGATGTTCATGGTGAATCCTCTCTTCACAGAGGACTTCTCAAATAAATTAAATAGAATTTTTATGAGAATGAATTATATGAAATGTGAGGCTTATCTTTGAAAACACTGAGCATTCGAAAGCGACAGCCACCTCCTCAATTCAATCTTCATTTATCTGATTTTAGATTTTAAAGTGTGCATTATTTAATCTCTTAACAAGTAGAAGGATGGTTCGACCTGTGGAAAGAGCAAGTTCCTCATCTTAGATCAAGATCAACATAAAACCAATCACAATTACTAAGAGATCAACATTCAACTCTAAAATACTGCATCAGCTTACTAGTTTACAACTTCAGCTGATAAATTTGAATTGAATGCATTTAATTGCCATTTTAAATGTAGTCAGGAGAAAGAGAATAGAAATAATGATTAACCATATATCGAATATTAAGCATTAAAGTTTTCTTAACAGCTACAAGAAAGAGAAAATTTAAGACTCAAAACTAATCTACACCACCACCAAGATGTTGCAGCATCTTCTTCTTTGATTCATGTCGAGCATAAATGGTTATCACTTATGAAATTGTAATATTTAGAGTAATAAGAAGAATCTGAGTCACCCTTTTCTCAAGAGCAAGATAAAATGCAGATCGTTTTCAGGGATGGAGTATGCTTGCTTAGTGGCCGACAGAGCACTAAATCAATAACTTCGGCTAAAGGGGATTAAACCTTTCATTCCTAGCTCAGCTAATTATAAGATTATGCAGATTTTAATTTATTTAATAATTACAGGAGCATAACGAGTCACTCATTTCAGAGAATTAAATGGATTTCTCCTAAGATCAGGTCTAAGCAGTATTTTAGCTTGGACAGTAAGCAAGATAAGAAAATAATGGTTTAATATGTACGAAAGACTTCTAATAGAATTAGGACAAAGAAAATATTGATAATAACAGAGGCAAATTCGCTCTCAAATTTTTCTTATTTTTGCATTCATATGATCATTACTCCTTAACCTCATCAGTTTTAAAACTTCTTAAATCTCCTGCATTAAATACCTTGGAGTCCAAGCCAAGCCACAGATCCTCAAGCTAATAGCTTAGCACTTTTTGAAGGATAACTACTTAAGTATAAGCCAGGTTTGAAAGACTAATATAAAGATAAATACTTGGTCCTCACTATAGATATATTAACCCTTTAAAACTTATGAATTTGCTTTATTGCAAATTATTCATAGTAGAATTTTTCTTTTTATCCTATAAGGACTCTTTGATAATTTATAAGTCAAGGTGGTAGGCTAAACTGCCCTTCCAGCAAAACTACTCCTAGTAAACGATTTATAAGATCCCTATCAGTATAATAGGCCAGTGCTAGAGAGTGAAGGTGCATGTTGAGGCTGGCACTTAAAAAGGCAAAGAAGTCCATGCTCATCAATTCGAAATTTTCCTTAAGGATGAGTATTAGGACTAATTTATTCAACCTCATCTCATTTTAAATTAGATTTTTAATTGAGTCACTTGGAAATAACTTAAATGAAGAAGCAGATAGACTCCTCAAGAGAGTCTTCAGTTCAGCAAAATTACAATAACAATATTTACTTTCGATCTTTTCCGATCTTAATTTTAAATAACCACAACAACGCTAACAATCATTAAGACTCTCACTAGCAAACCAGCAGCAATCATTTGAAAGTAAGCCATAATGCAGACTCATAGCACAACAAGCGCTCAATGTCAAACTAATCCATAAATTCGCACGCGATGCACAGCAACCACTTCCATTCTGTAATGTCGAATCAGTCTCACAAGCCTAAGTTGCTCTTTGATTTGAACATAGAGAAGAGCAAATTTTTCCAGTCTTTGGACTTGCTGAAGCTGAGCAAACTTTTCCATATTAAATCCAAGGAGGAGATGGAGGATATTCTAAACTCCAACTTCATAGAATAGGAGGAGAGAAGCACTTCTGTGATTGAGTGCCAAATCATGAACAAGAACCCTTCCAGCTGGATCCAGGGACTCTCTTCAACTCAGACCTGGACGCATAGAGAGATTGAATGGAATAGTCATAATAATTAACTATGATGCTTGTTCTTTTAAGTTTATGAGTATGGAATTGCGGCCAGAGGCGTCTTTTATTTTCGACTGCTACGAATAGCTAGGCAAACTAATGGGTGCTGGCTATCAACTTCATTCTCCAGATATCTCAGAAAGCGAGAAACTAATGAAGAAAAGAAGAAATTTTTATATCAAGGACAGAAGAAGTAGTTTTCCTCACTCAAGACTAATTGAATTTTCTAATTTTGCAGCTTTTATTTGAATTGATTTTTAATTTTTATACTCAATCTAATAAATAAATAATTCGCATGTATTTATTATTTTGCAATAAATGATAAAAGCTATCATTTACACAGTAATTCATTCTATAAGGGAAATAGCTTTTAAGGTTTTAGTAATTCATTAAGAATGCAAATTTTAAGTCATTATTTATATATAAATAAACAATAATTGCTTACTCTTAGTTTGATAAAAGTAAGTAAAAAATATAAGTTTAAAAATAAATGACAAAATCTGTAGTTTGAATATTGTTTTGGCTTCTGTGCACTTATATTTTTTTGCAATTAGCCCTAAGGCATAATAAAGAACAATAAATGATGCTGATTAAATGCATCTGTCGATGTCTCATCTTCAAGAATAAGGAATGAATGTTGGATTTATAGCCTGCTACTGCTGCTAGTCGATAAACTAACATTTACATTTTTATTATTTATAAACTGAGTTGAATAACCTTGATTCTGAAAATCTACTAGCTGCTACTAGAGCATTTACTGTTGCTATTGCTACTATTGCTACTGCTGTTATAGCTACTCATTTTAGTACCCATACAGAGCTCCTCCTTAAATTAAAAGAAGTAATCATGTGAAGAGAATAAGTTGGTTAATAAATTTGAGACTGCACACTTTCAATTAAGTTTAATCCTTAGGCATTGTTGAGATCAGTTCCCTCTTAGAATAAAATTAACTTTTTATAGTAATTAGTACTGAGGATTGAAAACTTAATCGTTGCTGGTTGCTATTTAGGACACACCATATAACTACTACTGCTATTACTAGAGCTGTTATTTTAATATAGATAATTAATTATTATATTAGAAAGCTGTTACAGATCTAGTTAGTGCTACTGCTAGAGATGATTGCTCATTTAATCTTTTGACTGAAGGGAGTTAATTTGGTGATCCTAGTTCTGTCCTAGAACTTGCATGTCATTTGTTGACTCTAAATAAAGAAAAGGCAAAATATTGATATGTGTATTGACTGGAGTTGATTATTCATGTTTAGGGTCATTTAATTTAGATCCCCATAATTCTGTAGCATAGCTCCTTAATAGTTCTGAATCTACAGCTATCTCAAACCAAAATTACAATTATTTTTATCATTATACTGTTTAAATGCTATTGGTCTTTTTCGTTTTGTGCCTGTACATAATCATTCTGTAACTGTTATAGTTAGAACTACTATTGTTGCTGTTACTGACTTTGGATATTTTAGATTGCATTCTGGTTATTAACTGAGTAGCTTTGTGGCTAGTCGTATAACTGCCCATTCTATTAAACCGAATTGATAAAGCAAGAAGTAGAATTAATTTAGTAGCGAATAGTCGGTGATATTATTGTGTAAAGCTGATTGCATCTGCTAGTTTTATATTTATAGCAAATTATTGGCTTGATTGTTGTCATGTGAGTACTCGAATTAATTATAAAGATAGAGAAAATAAGAAATCACATATTGATTGTATAGAATTGTGAAGATTAATTGAATCCTTATGTCTGTAAGTTAGATTGGAGATCCATGCTACTCTGTTGAGGCAATTATTGCAGCTATCTCTAAATGTGGTGTTGGTTCTAAAGTTCAAATTGGCTATCCACATTTTAGTGAAGCCTCAACTATTTATGATTTTAAGTGTTAATTGATGGCCTAAAACCTCCTTATAGACAAATTATTAATGAGCGAAAAATTAATGCATAAAATTTAACAAGTAATAAGCAGTTAGAAATAGAATAAGTTTGCTTTTAAAAGTGCAGTATGAATTTAATTACCAATTGGATTTAAATGAAAAATTAGGAGAAACTTATCGCAAATGAGAAAGTTTAAGAAAATTCATACTATCTAAAAAACTAGTGTAGTAATTCTTTTGCTACTAAGAAATCCTTTAACTATAATTAATTTCTATCAACTTGCTCTATAAATTATTAAATTTTTCATTTAGCTTAGACTATGACCTGAGACATTTTTATTACTGAAAAATTGGCTTGGAGTTGTCTTCTATGTCATTTAGTTAACTAACGAAGTCTAAGGAGAGAAGTTGTGAATTGATTTGTGGCTAATTATTCTGTTGTTGCTTGGTCTAGATTTAGGAGGAGAAAAATGCTACTGCCCTCCAGTTGCTGAAGTCAAACCAAGTCTGTTATTTGATAATAAGTTACCTCCCTGGGAATTGACAAGCTAGCTCTTATGAGTTTGAGGCTAATTTAGATTGAGATGTGAATGTCCCTGATTAATATGTGACAACTGCTTTTGAGAGTTTTAGGGCAATCTGTTTTAATTATTCTCTTTGAATTTATCGATAATCCTCTGGTTGAAATTTGTTTATAAAAGTATAATAAAATAGCTTATAACCAAAATAAATGACTATTATTCATTAAAAAATAATTCGATAAGGGATTTAAAATCCTGATCATCAAAGGTAAATTTAGAAATACTTTAGAATTAAGATGAGTAAAAAATTTATATTTTACTCCTAAGATAAAGATTAAAAAATTAATGTAATAAAAGAAAAAGAACATTGATTATTGTATTTTAAAATAAAAAGAAAATTTCCTCTCAGTATCTTTAAATCATCATCTATGTGGTCTGATTAAACACCAATATTATCCTAGAACTATTGTTCATTAGCAATGACTTGCTAAGATCCAATCATTTGGGGCTAGTTTAAGGATTAAACGGGCTGCAACTGGAGCATTTAATTCATCTAAGCTTGCTGAAGAGCATTCTAACTCTATGATATACAAAATATATTCTTGAAGCAGAAATAATTCAAAATTATAATTTATGATTCAAGCTACATCCCTCCCATATTTTGTGTCATTAACTGATCAATTAATGTTTAAAATGAAATGATCGTTTACCTCCTAAAGTTTTGATTAGTACTACAAGCTTGCTACACTAGGAAGTTGTTAGTTAATGATATTTGATTAGCCTTAAATTTGTAAATCTTGGATAGAATTATTTTGAAACTGCTATTACTGCTGCTGCTGTTCTTAATTCCAGTTTAAATTCATATTTTCGTAGAGCCCTTCCTAGTTAACCTGCTACTGCTGTTGCAGTTATTGGGAATTTTAATAGACAGCTTAGTTCTGGAGTTGTATGCTATTCTCTTAGTATTCTACAATATAAAACTATTGACTCTTTCGTTAAAATTATAATATTGTTGGTCTGAGATTGAATGGGTATTTATTGCTGATTGAGAAGTGCTTGAGTTTACTGCTCTGGGCTTGCCTGGAAGCTCTAGTTTTATTGTATCTACATAATTTATGAAAGCAGCTGGTCTTATTGATTCTAGTTTTAGTTCAGTAACATGTTTTGAAGCTGCAAATTGCTCTCAACTTGATCTTGGTTATTTACTCCACCATAAATTTGGTTATCAATTTTAAGAAAAACTATTATTTTTCTCCTAAAAGTAAATATAATTAACTTTTATTGAATTCACTTATTTTAAAAAATCGAGTTTGAATTCCTTGATAAATAAATTAAATTCTCTAAATGTTAAAATCACATTTATATTACGTTGTTCTATTTGAAATAATAAAACAATCAAGTTGTGGAGTGTTGTCAATATTTTGGTTAGTTAAGTAATTCAGGTTTTGGTGTGAGGAAACTTAGCTCTATTACTAAAACTATTACTGCTACTACATCTGTTATTGCTAGTTGAGTGACTGATCTTAGATGGACTACTACTGCATAGTGAGATAACTTTGACTATTATTTTGAGCTTGAGATATGTCATTAACTACATTTAATTGACTCTGTTTGTTGGAGCCTAAATTATTAGCACCCGACTATCATAAATATTATTATACTCGTATATGTGTTAAGGGAAAATTATTTTAACTAATCTTAGAGCTGACTTTAGCCCATTTGATTGAAGAGCGCTTACTGTAACTAGATTTGGTTTTCCCTCTACACCTCAGAGGTTTATTACTGCTGGGTCAGTTGCTGCAGCTGCAAGCTCTCATGGAGAAGTTGCTGTTGAAGCTGTGCTTGCTGCTCTAATTGGCTTTGCTGGAGAAGAGAGTCGATGTTTGGGGGATTGCTATTCTAATATTTTTAGACATTCAGTTCATCTTGAAGCTTTAAAACCGAGATTTAAAGAAAAAGAAATGTATATGTTAAATTAAATAATTTGATTTTTATCACCTATTTTTAGTAAGTAATCATTATATTTCTTAAAACAATATAAATATAAAAACGTAAACTAATATAATCATATAACGGATAAGTTCTATTAAGAAATCAATACCATCATTATCATAAAAGACATTTGCAAGTATTAAGATTAGAAATAATCTACTATTATTAAAGAATAAAGCTAAGGATTGAGTCCGTGAATCTTTAGCATTTCAATTGGCCTTTGCATATTAAAATGAAGAAAATACTAACGCATATCTTGGTTACTAATCTTCGGAATGACCTTATTTTGAGCATTTAATATTTTTATAAATAATTAAAACATTCTTTTGGTTTAAAGAGGTTTACAGAGGCGAAAACCTTCTAGAAGAACGATCAAGATTATTTGATTGATTGAGCATGCTCTCCTGAATCTCTTGTGTTTTATTTATCAAGTTGAATGGTCTCTAGTTCATATTAATAAGTCAAATTCAATTTAAAATTAATTACATTTATTTATGATAGATATTTTGTAACTGACCTCCATTGAATTTGGGAGTGGTGGGTCCCCACCGCACGTGAGGTCCCGGACCGCACAGGGTTTGCCCACACCGCACGTGCGGTCTGGGACATATGTGCGGTGTGGGGAAGTAGGTGCGGTCCCGGCACCGCACGTGCGGCTCCGTACCGCACATATATTGCCCCAGACCGCACATATATTTCAAGTAATCATAAATGTTCTCTGTATCTTAATCAACATGTTTCACACATGAATTTTAATTGGCTAGATTGGTGTTCTTACCTTATTGCTGGTTTTTATGTTTAATGAGAAGAATATAAAATGAAATCAAGATG
>JAJKFJ010024011.1:0-23455 GCA_027382625.1 Tetmemena sp. SeJ-2015 | reverse complement strand
TTAGAGCAGGGTATGTCCAACTTTTGAAGGGTGTCACGCCAAGTAGCCAAGGTACCCCCTTCGATTCCTAGTACCCCCTACCTTTTTATAGGGCACCCCCTCGAATCAGGCAACATTGGTCAAAAGTTGGCAGGATCGGATCGAATCCCTACATTTGTGCATGGTTGGAGGAGCCAGCGCGCAGGAAGACCAGAGGTCAGGCAGGTAGACGCTACATGTCCAGGAAGTAAGTATACTAGTTCAAACTAATTACGCAAACCAATAAATACAGAACTTATTCACTTCCCCTTGCAGGTTCTGGGGTTCGTTCAGCATGTCTTCGAAGAATCAAAAAGCAATGTCGCTATGAACTCTTGGCTGCCACTCAAAGTAGTCATGGAGACTTGGGACTAAGCTTTCCTTCTTGCCTGGCTCAGGGGACAACTCTAGGTGAGGTTGGCAGCACTTGATGGTAGGGTTCACCTCCAGCGATCTTGAAGAATTCTTCCATTGCCCAGCTGAATATTTAAATTATAACCAATTATCCTTAACCCCGATTAACCATTCATATTCATCCTATAATTATTCTAAGCTTACAGGGTAGCCAGCTTTTCTATTCCAGAACAAGTAGGAAGTTGGAGCAACAAGGATGACAAATAGCAGTCGAGATACAAAGTAGACACTTAACAGTTATATTGCTCTTTTCTGAAATGGAACTTCCTCACTCTCCTCTTATACCAGCTCTTTCGAGCTCTCATTTTGTATTTTTGACATTAATTTCTAAATTATAGTTTACCTTTACATCCAGCGATGTCTGCAATATTATTTTGCAGTCACTAATTCAATAATCAAATTTCAATATAACCTTGTCAATAAAATGTCTTTTTGGGAGTTCAGAAAGAAGTCACAGCTTCAAAGAGAGCAAGCAGCGCAACGCCTCGACTGTTTCCTCTCAGTGGTCTACCTTTTCCCAAACTGTCTGGACTCGAGGGATATGGAACTGATGTCTAAGCGCGAGGAGGAGCTCTCCTCAATTTATAAATACGCTGGCAGGGGATTCTTCGTGAGTTATCTGGCCCTGCTGACGATGAGCTACATCTACAGAGGATCGACTCCTTACTTCAAGAATGTTGTGAAGCACAGTATTCTATGTGTGAGTGGCTCTTTCGTTTCGGCATTAGGAGCAGAGAGACTGGCAGGTGAACTATATTACAATAAGCTACTGATCCAACTCAGCGATAAATATAACTTCACTCCTGAGGAGGTACTTGATTTGCAGAGGAATCTAAATCAATACTACATCACAAAGGACAGAGAAGCAGACTTAAAGAGACAAGTATAGTGAGAGATATAAGCTGCTAGAGAATATTTAATCCTAAGTTAACATTTCCTAATCAATTCAAAATTAACTGCCTCTGCCCTTATTGATAATAAATTTTGAATTTTAAATAAGATAAGATTCCTTTTAAATGGGAGAAAATAATTGGTTTAAGACCATGAATAAAAGGGAAATTTTCACAACCCCTTTATGCTTAAATAATTTACCATTTTAAATATTTTTCGAATAGTAACTCTGCTTTTCCTCTTCATATTGATGCTATCCGCTCATTTCTCTCTCTTTCTCATCTTCTTGAATTCTTAGCTGCTCAAGCTCTTGCATCATTCTCTGATAATCATCATCCTCATTTATCTATGGATGTTTTTCCACCGTCTTAGCACCTACCCATTAATCACTATGTCTCAGAATCGAGTCTGAATCAAGATCCTCAAGTTCTTTCAAGAGACTTGACTCCTCTTCGCTAGTTATCTGAGTCTATTAGGAGTATATTGAGTTGACATCATCTGCTTTTTCCTATATCTCGTCTATTTGAGATAGCAACTCCTCATATTCACTTTAGTCTCTATAAAAAAAATCAGGTTATACAATTGTTATTCGAAGTTTATTACTTGACAAGCTTCCTTCCAGTTTACTCTGCAACTTTCAGCACCTCAAAGATCTAATTCTAACTATCTACTTCTTAAATCTACAGCAGCTGATTTTCAAGGAGATGCCTTTATGTAGTCAGTCTCTCCCAGAAACTTTCCATTTTCTTCTTCTGTTGAAGATTCGAAAGAGCAGCCCTTCGGTTCTTTAATTTGAGTGCGTGCTGTATTTCTTCTTCCAGTTGAGAAATCTTATCCCTGCTTGCTCTCAGTTTATCCTCGATCTAAAATTGTTAGTCATCATCCTAAATTAAATTGATACCTGTGCTATGTTATTCTCTAGAATGAAGAGCGCCTTCTCTTTTTCAGTTAGGTCTGGGCACTTCTAAGCTTTCTCAAAGTTAAACTTGAGGATAGTGAAAGCCTGGCCTTGGATTTGCACTTCACAAGACTTCATTAACTGCGTATGATGCATGTAATGGAAAATTAGATCCATGTCAGAGTCTCTCCAGCCAGCTTGGGAAAATACTTTGCGAAGCTGCCTCTAATTCACTAGGTGCTTCTCCATCTTATCGTAATGACTGATTATTTGCGCTGCTCGCTCTTTCAAATAATCTAGACACACTATCTCATCATCTTCAGCAATCTAATATAATGAATGAATGTGTATCTCTTTGCTTTATTAAGTATCAGAGGATCCAAGTATTCTCTAATTAAGATTAATTATGAAAACTGAATCTAGATATTTTGAATCTGAACATAGATAACCAAGAGTATTATTGTAAATAGTGCTTGATATCCATGAACCAATGCTCTGCTGCTGAACCTGAGCAAACTCTCCAGAAACAATTTACTGCTTCGTAACCAGCCATTTACGATTTCTTAGCTCATCCTAAATAATTAGTCAGATCACTTAACTCTGTTACCATAATCTAAGAGAGACCAGTAGGTTTGCGCCCATGCATGGTGAATACTTTAACTACATCACTCTTCTTGATTGAGAGATGCTTCACTGCTACGAAAAAGAATTCTCTCAAAGTCTCTCTCCAAAATATCAGGCTGTATTCCTAGTCTCTATCAAAATATTAACATCAACACTTTATGCTTACTCTCTCTGATCATAGGAAAGATAGTAGTGATGAAGATTCTCCTCGCTTTCAAATTCCCGCTTGCTCTTTATAAACTTCTGAAATCCTAAAACCCTTAGCAAATTTCATCTATGAAGTGCCTTACTATCGTTAAATTCAAGATCTACCATTGTAGTAGTTTTATCCTTAATTTAATTTAAACTGCAGTTAATTTTAATAAGCAGAGATTACAAGTTTTAAAAAGTTAATAAATTTATAGTGATATAGTAGAGACTTTATATTTAAACAGAAATGAAAAAGCAGAAGTTTGAAGACGAAGCGGGCTTTGATTCTCCATCTTCGACATCTAAAAATGATACACCTGCACCATTGGATATCATAGGCATTAAAATTAAGAAGTCAGACAATTAGATAGTCAAGCTAAAATAAATAGGAGCATATAAAGTTATGAAGTAATAGTTATAATGATCAACCTCAAGGTTGATTCAGTCTTGGACATAAAAGACAGAGTGTTTTAAAAAGAAAGAGAGGAGGGTAAAAATATAAGGTTGATCTATTAGGGAAAAATACTCCAGGACCAAGATGCTCTTTCATAGTACAGTAAGAATCAATCTAAAACATTTTAATTTCTCTATAGATATCAAGGATGGGGCATTTGTGCATGCATTTATAACTTAAGCCATCGCTCAGCCGATATAAGAATCAACAGAAAATTAAAACAATCAATCCCTGGCTAACGATCCAGAAGAGAGGCTGGGATTTGATCGCCTGCTGGCTAATAATGCCTACTCTGAGATAGAAGTACACTCTGTGCGACTTCAGTTTCATTCCATTATGATGAGGTGTGGAATTGAAAAGACAAATGAAACGAGTGAGAGTCTCTTGGAGAATGAAGAGAGGTGGCTCAATAAGCAACTTAATATGGGGAAAAATTCTAACAAGAGCATTGACGAACTGAGACTTATGGAGACTGTTTTAAGTTAGAGAAATGATCTGGTGCTGCCTCGATATCACCAATAACCATAGGTTTCAGAAAAAGAAGGCAAAAAGATTGACTTTATAAAAGGTTTCATACTAGGGTTCTTAATAACAGCCTTTCTTTTGATCTTTTATCTGATTTTCGATAGCAGAACCACTAATAGAAATTAAATGAGCAAGATGTAGAAGCATGGCGTTTATTCTGGGGCTTTTGCAAGCTTTTGTGCATTCTATATTTATTTGACTATCACTTTTTGAATTTTAATCTAAATTTATAAGAAGAGTGTAAGAATGACTTATTAGATGAAATCAATAGAATTCACTCCTCTTTTGCAAATTCCCTTCACTATCCCAATATTCTATCCAATGCTGTTTAGGCTGATTATTCTAATCAATTATATGGCCCCAATTTTCACCTCTCTTAAATCCACTATTGAAATCAGTACTCTGCTTGTCAGACCATTTTTCAACTGAGTCTCCCACTTTATGCTCTCCCCATTTCTCGAGCCACTCCTTGTCATTATTCTTACCCCACTTTTCAACTTTATGCTCCTCAATTTAGTCAGAGGAGTTCTTCCTTTCATACCATTCCTCTCTCCACTGATCCTGAGTGTAAAAGCTCTGACCCTCCTTGTAAGCCCATTAAGTTTTATTCTCAGTTCCCCATTCCTCCTTCCATTCACCCATACAGTTCTTTCCCACATTTGAGACCTTTTCAAAGTTGCTGTTGAAATCCAAGATCCTTTGGTTGTTCCATTCATCCTACATTCCTCTATAGTTTTTGCCTTTACTAAATTCGATTTTCTGATTAGCTGCCACTCTTTCAATCGTCCCTTAACTGAACTCATATTCTTTCTAATCTCCCCTCAAGACTAAGGTATAGTTGTCTTAGGTTTTTGTTCCAAGGCCGTCATCTTAAAATTTGCAAACCTTGATCTCCCCATTTCTGTACTGCTTCCAGTTTTCCTCTGAGAAGTACTGCTTGTTATTCTTAAAAATCTTCCTTCCCTATCTTTCAAGCCCCTCTCTATTAGAATCTCCCTCAAAAGAGATCTACTCCTCCCAATAATTTTCCCAATAGCCATCATGTTTCTGAAGTTTCTCTTACCATTTCTCTGTCTTGAGCATTTTTCCAACTTCTTATAGTTGACTCTCACCCCAACTATATTTCTGATGATCATTTTCTTCAGTTGACATCTTAGAAAAGCCCTCTCTATTGCCATCAAAACTTTTAAACCACTTTTCCTCCCACTCCTATCCATATTCATTTCTCCCTTTCCTTTCTCCTGAATTCTCAAGCAAGCTTTTATTTATTGACTTCGAATATATCTCTTTTTCAAAGGTATTTTATCCAGGATTTCACTTCCAGTTCTCAAAATCAATAGTATGCTTATCTTTGTTCAGAGTTTGTAAATTACCTTATTCAAAAGCCTTTTCCCCATTTTATTACAAATTTAAAATACATTAAAATTGTTGATTTTTAAATATAAATTCTAAAAAATAGAGTTTGCTAGATAAAGTGTTAAAATAACAGTAATTATTCTTCTCTTTATATCAAAATTAAATAAATCCATGAAATAAATGAAATATTATTGGCTTCTATAATAATCAAAGCTTTGATGAATTTCTATGTGTTTTAGGATTGATGGGTATAGCGAGCTGCTTGTATCTAATGTTAAAAATAAGATTTTAAAAAAGTAGTGTTCCTTCTTCAACCACTTCTTCTCTAAGACATAATGAATTCAAGTACTAGAACTTAATTTCATATTTCAAGGAAAGCAGATCCTCATACCAAAATTTACTTAAGATTTTGAAAGTCTTGGTATCGGAGCATTCTAAATCCACCCACTTTTCAGTCCATCTAAGTTTACTATTATCTATAAAGCAGCCTATCTTTTAACCAAATTTGTAGCAAGTAAAGTAACTCTAGTAGTTTGACTATATCTGGATTCCCTTTTACTTTAATTATAAAACTGCCTCTTATAGTACTGGATATCAATACTTGAAATTAAAACATTGTGAATGTAAAATATCGATCTTGTATAACTTTGCTTTGAGAAGCATTAGCAAATCCCTAAAGGATGGTGTAATTCTCATATTGCTTGTAGTTTTCCTCTTGTTTCATGATCATCTTTTCCACTGCTTAATTTGTGGACAGTGGTATCTCTATCCTTCTTTCGAACTCACTCTCATTCTTCAAGTGATGGTCTAATTCTTCAAATAATTCGTAACCTCTCGAGTTCAAGTATCTAAGAACTATTATGATATGTATAAAACAAGTTTATAAGAACTTGGCTCTGGTCCATAATATTAAGAGTGTTTAGATTGGAGTCCATTAAAAGGTGTTATTATAAAAAAGATTATTATCTTAATAACCAGCTGAACCTTTTTAGTAGAGATCCTATAATAGTTAAAATTTAATTTAGACAGGAACAACAAAAATGAGCAGTCATAAGAAATATCACGATGACTTGGACATGAATAGATCCATCCTCTCAGAGTCTGAAAACTCAGACGAGAACGTGTAGTTTGGAGACTCCTTTGAAGATGATGGGGATATTCAGCTAAGAACGAGGGGCAAGAAATCAAACGCCTTAGCTGTTCACATCAACCCCTTCATTCAGACTAAGATAGTTGCAGAACTCATTTAGTCCATCAACCCCTAGTCCTGGTACAACATCCCTCCTCCTCTCACTAATTCTACTTTGCATGCATTTAAAGCTTTTTACTTAATTCAATAACCAGGCTGTGTGAAGTCATCAAAGTCCTGGAGAAGAGATTCCTCGAAACCTACAAATACCAGCAAGAGCGTTTCAAAAAGCACTCCAGTAACACTAAGCGACTAGAAAAGCTGCTCTTAGATAAGGAGTTCACTCTAGTGAAACAGATAGAGCAAGCGCAGATGCAGATGGCTGATAAAATCTAGAGAGCGAATGCTGATAGCTTTACTAGGATTGAAGTGGCTGAGCAGCGAGCAGAAGAACTCTCGGCTTAAGTGCAGAGGGATAGAGAACTTGTAGATACAAGACTAAGTCGGGTTGACGATAGTCATGTGATGAAATAGTGGGTGGAGAAAATGATAGCTAACTTGAACGGAGACCTAGAGAGAAAGATAAATCTCACTGCTCAATCCTTTCAAGGAGAAATTGATAAGGTCTATTCCGAGCAGCTTTACAAAGAGGGTCTAATTGGCTCCTACTAAAAGTTCAAGTCTCTGAGAGACTACTCACTTTACTAGTTGGATTCAATTAACTAGACAATCAAGGACCTGGATAAAAGTCTAACCTCTATCATTGAAGAGTAGAACGAACGCTTAAATACCTTGCTCAAGAAGGATAGAGTGGCCTTGGACCAGAAATTTGAGAAAGAATCTTAGTCTCTGAACTAGACTTAGAGCATGCTGTTCGAGGAGTTTGGAAAAGGGATCAAGGACTAAGTTACTTTACTCTCTTCACAGATAGGTTTAGTAGAGAAGAATCTGGATAAGGACATCTTCGAAGCACATCAAAGATTAGACGAAGTGGAGAAAAGGTTAGATGAGAATGGCTCACAAGAGCCCTTCATGAAGAAACTATAGGAGAAGTCTGATGAGATAAAGAAACTGAAGGAGCAATTCAACTTTGAGATGAGGTAGTTAGAATCCAAGATCGCTAAAGACCTGGACAAATTCAGGAAAGAGAAGGGCAGTGCAAGGATTAATCCTAAGATAAAGGTTCATGAGGCTCCTAATTAGCAGGATTCTAATAAGAACAACAACAACAACACCTTTACGAACTCCAGTGTGATTGCGAGCTTTGCAAAGAGAAGTGAGAAGAATTAAGATGAAGAGATTAAGAACTCTTCATCGCCCATGCAGATGAACCCACCTACTTTAAAGATAGGAAATCAAAAGAGTCATAGTCCCAGAGAAGCCATTTAGAACTAGAGCTTGGAAGATGGAGGAAGTGGCTCTATTATTGCTAATGATTAAGTGAAATAGGGTTTTGAAATATTTATCATAAGCTTTGTAGCTGATAAATTTCCAAATGCCTTATAATTTCGGGTGCAATACATTGAATATTTTTATATCCTTTTTTTAATTTGACTCTACCAATAATAAGCAGAGAAGACAGACTCTATTGTTGAATCAACAAGAGAGACTCTCTAGACTTTAATTCTTATCATAATTTTTATTTAACTTTAAGAGCAGTCTCTGATGAACTCTTAGACTGAGTCAAAAGTTGAAATGAAGCAGCAGCAAGAAAACAAGCATCCTCAATAACCATTTAAGAGCAAAGACACTAAATTAAGCAAAAGTAAATTCGACACTCTCGATATAGAGAGGATCATAAATGAAAAGATAGCAGAGTAGATGGAGTCAATTCAGATTTAACTTGTTCATTTGAAGAAGCTGAGCAAGTCGTAATTCCAGAATAAAATGACACTGGATGAGGCCTCTTCAAGCAAGAGAGATTAGCAAAGTTTCGCCCAAGGCTTCCCTTAAAATCAGAAACACCTGCTCCAGACTACTAAGCACAGCGAGAGGGTGAGCAAATATCATCACTCACTCGATCAAACGGGGAAGTTTGGCAAGGATAGCAAGAATCGACAGTAGTTTATGCAGACTATGCAAAACTTCTCCAGCTACATCGATTTATTCATTTTCTTTTTTACGAAGATCCAAATGGGAAGAAGATTTCAAAGCTGAAACTGGAGAAAATGCTGCTAGGTCAAATTGACACTCCCTCCCTCTCTCATCCAAGCTAAAACGAACCAGCTGTGCTCTCAAATGATACCAGGAAGAGCTAAGCCTTGTCTAATAAGCAAAGACTATATGCTTAAACAGCAACCAAAAGCAATAATGCTGGTCATCAAGAGTCCGAGTAAGTGAATTAGAGTAGGGAGAGCAAGAGGAGGAAGACAGTGTAATCCAAGCTGCAGAAGAATGACACGCAAGAGACTTTGAAATTGGGGGAAGACTCCCCACCCATATTTATATTGCTCATCACAAACAATAAGCTCCAATTTCAAACATCAAATCCATTTTCTTTTTCGCAATATTTTGATAAAGTACCAAAAGCTTAATTAAGATCTCATGAATCTAGAGATCTATTACTTTACTTAATTTTTCTACATTCTTATCCATACCAACTCTAGAAACAACTCCTAGGAGGGCTCATAACAAAGGATAGAAGCGCAATAAATATCAATAAACAAGTCTAAACTGGCTAATCTAAAGCAAACCAATCTGAAGACAATGAACAAGTACGAGCAAGAGCTCAAGAATACTTTCAGGATGCCTCCCATTCTGGGCAATAGCTAAAACACCCTCCGATAGACTGTTCAGCTGCATGCAGGGATGATGACTACAAGCATGGGCGGAGGAGTGCCGATGTTTGGTAACCTGATGGGCTTTGACAAAAACGATGGGTCCTCTAGGAACTTCATGAATCTCAGCAATGCCAATGATAGTAGTATTGAAAGTATTTTATAGAAAGAGCTCTAAATGCTAAAGAGATAATTTTATTGCAATAGCTAAATAAATCACAACTACAGCATGAGTGTGAACTAAAGACAAGCCTATAACACTTTGTAGAGTCAGATCAACCAAGAAGCCAGAAGAAACCTTAACAGAAGCACATATTGATATTACTTAGTTATTATTTTTGAGAAGCAACAATATAACTTCCACTACTACTCTTTGAAATGTCCTTTCTATATTTTAAATAAGTAATTTTCTCTTTTATAATAACGCAAGTATGAAGTTGAACACTTTCATGAATAACAACTAAACACTCCCCATATCAGTTAAGTTTGAACGCATAGATGACCGATTTGATTGATGATTGATAGATGATAGTGATGGCGATTATAATCTTAATTTATTAACTTATTAAAAGTTAAAATGAAACTTTAAATTTCCCACAGATAGTTTGCTACTAAGCTTGAAAGGTTCAAGTCCCTCAAGCGAGATAAGTTCCCTATCACCAACTACTTAGAGTACAAGGTACCAGACGCAAAGCATGAAAGCTTGATGCTTACTACTTATGAATACCCCACGTAGTCTACTCCAAAAGCACTGCTCTTCTTCTTGCCAGCCTATGGAGATTACTGCGAAAACTATGGGGCCTTCTTTAAGGCGTTCGCGCAGAAAGGAATAAAGACAATGGCATTGGACAGGAGAGGGTTCGGTTTGAGCTAAGGCACGCAAGGGCTGATAGATCCTATGCTCTATTCTGACTAGTGGACTTTTGTTGAAAACTCCCTATTCCTGAGAGGCTATCCTCCCAATCTCCCTAAATTAAAATTGAGATTGCTTGTTATGATAAATTTCTGTTAGGGCACTCTTTCGGAGCATTGATGGCGATGAGGATGTTGCAGCAAAGGCCAGATTTCTTTTAAGGCAGTATACTGATTTCTCCATTCTTCGACTTCAGTCCTAAGCTCAGTGTTTTCCAACTAGCCAAAATAAGAGCACAGGCAATGGTCAAGCCAGGATCTAGAGTGGATATAAAAGTCAACAAGGATGAAGAACTGAAAGATGTCTTCACTTATTTAAATTCATTATAACTATTATATGCATATTCATTATTTGAATGAGAGTGATAAGTTTTACTAGTTCAAGTGGCTGGCTGAAAATATACTAGCGATAAAGCAGGATCAGGCAGAAGTTTAGGAGAAGCTTAGCAGCATAGAGTCTCCCCTACTTATTATATTAGGAGGCAAGGATCAGATAACAGATGTGAGTTTGCAGAAGGAGACCTTTGAAAAGATTCCATTACTGAACAAGCAGTTGATAGAATACAAAGAGGAAGATCATTTCTTGCTGTGGTGGGATGGCGCACAACAAAGAGTGCAGTAAGATGCTTTGTAGTGGCTTTTGAAGAAAATTAAGTGAATTATTCATTCTTAACCTTTTTATTCTTCTTCCAATTTGATCACTTACCTCAATCAAAGTGCTTTTATTGCTTCAGTTAGGAAGGAAATAAACATTATTCTAGTATTCAGAGAGTTCTTGCTTTGCTTTGTGGATGCTTTTATCAGCGTTAATTAGGAGATTAACTGAAATCCAGATTATAGATATTAATTGAGCCTGGTAGTAGTAAGACTCCAGTCGCCACCTCGACCTCCTTCTGAAGATGGCTTCATAACTCACCTCCTGAAGCTTTTCTTGAGTTGATAGGTGGTGGAAGGAAGTCTCCTGCAAGTAGAAAACGAGCATGAGCGACACGAAGATTATGGAGAGCAGGGCAGACACTGACATCCTCCTACTTCCCGCATTCAAGCCCCTTACCTCAAGCTTTTTCAAAACTTTAAAGCCACTATCTAGGTAGATTCTGTCCTCTTCCTGGCAGTCGACCTCCGATAAGACTTAGGCATCCTTCTTCTCGGAGATTACTCCCTTATCGGCTTTTGCAAGTACGCTCTTTACAAAGTAGGGTGAGAGTAGGTAGGTGAGCTGGTAGAGCACTGAGAATATGAGGATGAAGTTGAGGAGGTGATTAAGTGAGTCGATGCCCTCTGGCAAGTCATAGTTCTCTGGTTTAAAGTGTTTGGCTATCGAGCTTATGTTCCTTAAAATGGGAGGAGATTATAAATAATTAATCATAACTCAAAATGGATTTTAAAGATTTGCTGAGTTGCATCCTGAGTAACAAAAGTTTATTTATTTCAAGTATACCCTCAGCACCTACTCTTATATGTGTGAGTGTTGGATATTATGGATAAAGAAGAAATGAGAGAATAAAAATAAATTGTAAGTAAAAATGCTGCACGATGACTCCTTATCCTCGCTCCTTAATAAAATGCTTAAGGACAAAATAGAGGAGCCGCTCTAGTACTCAGACTACCCCTTCGACATGGACGACTGGGCCAACATCCCCTCGCTCGTGCCCAAGTACATAATCCACATCAACAACCACCTCAAGGCTCTAGTCAACCACTGCTTTGAACGCAGTAAGGAGGAAACCACTCTCCACTTGCGAACTCACCTCACTAACTCACTCATTGTAAGTAAAAAAGATGATTGTTAAAAAAGCACAGCACAGTATATTCTCTTAATTATATCTGAACTTCATAATGTGTAACCTCTCTTGTTAGCAAAGAGACTAAGAGTTGAAAGAGTTGATGGGCTAGAACAACTAGCAGCACTCTGACATCGAGCAGAGGATAGCTCAACTCAGGCTTGAAACCGACACCCTTACAACAAACCAAAACAAGGACAAGGAGGATAAAGTTAAGCAGTCTAGCCAGCTGGTCAGTTAACTCTTTAACGCCAAGAACCCAGAAGGTAATAACATCTTATTCCATTATAACTTGGTTAATCTATTGTAGAGTTCTTTAACGAGTTTGAGAACAACGGGAGGGATGGGTTCGTGTGCGATACCCAAGCCACCAGGGAGAGCAGATACTTCTCAGTCTACCAAATCAGACAGCTCATCAATTTAAAACATGAGATTTATAGTGTGTGTGAGTTAATTTCGGTCTGCAAAAGAGCAGATTGAACTAGAGAGTGACCTCTAACGAGAGTCAGATAGACATCATTAGGATGCAGCTGTCTGACTTAATGGATTGGAAAGCAACCACTGACAAGCTCATCGAAACCAATAAACAAGAGGCGCAAGATTAGAACGAGCAGACTAACAAGACAGTTCAAAAGAACTTCGACTCCTTAACTCACTCATACATATGAGCTTGTAATATATTACTTAACGAAGAGATGCAACGAGATAACCGAGAAGCTGAAACAGCACGGGCAGAGAATCAACAAGCACCAGGAACTCCATGACGAGGACTTCGTCTTCAAGGAGTTGCTGCAAACCAGGCTGGAGCAAATCAACGACCGCATCTCCAAGGTCAGAGAGCAGGCCAAGGAGGAGCTAGAACTCAACTCCAAGAACTTCCTCTCCAAGTTGGAAGATGGAGTGATGGAGCTTAACACCCAACTGGTCTAGACCAAGAAGGACATGGACCGCTTGAAGCTGGACCTGACAGACATCTTGGAGTTGAAGAACGAGCAGGCCATCAACCACATGGAGACCGTGGTGGCCAAGATCGAGACTGAGTTCAACGACTTGAAGGGCATGCACACCAAGTTCAGAGACGATTTGATCAAGAAGAACAAGCAGCGCGTAACTAAGATCAAGGACATCTGCAGCAAGTACTTTGAGAAGACTGATAAGTTGGTGGCTAAGAATGCAGAGAGCGTCTTTGAAATAGAGCAGACATTCGAAAACTGGAAAATGACAACTTTGAAACCTTCTCAAGTAGCAGAAGCCAGGCTTTTCGCAATTGAGACCTAACTCGCTGAGATGGAGAACGAGCGTATAGCCGAGTATCAGTACACGAAAGACATACTCAGGAAACTCATCTTCGCTCTTGAGAGTCACCAGTAGAAGCAGTGGCAGGATATTCTGTCAACTGCCTAGTCCCAGAGTCCTTCTCAATTTTTGAATGTGTCCACCTATGATGAGTCTGAGCCTCAGAGTTTGAACCAGATTGTTTACAGCAACAACGCATCAACCACTTAAAACAGAGTGGAGTTCCCCAACCTGCAAACTCTCCAGCCTAAGTTTTAGTTTGGAAATCCTACAGACACCAATTACAACTCCTCCTCTCTCACTCCAATTATGAACCCACTCCGTAGGCACAGTCAAAGTAGAAAGGTCCATAGACTGCAAGAGAACTCCTCCTAGTCCTTCACTGACAGACAAGGCTACAACAGCATCTTCAGATAGCGTTTGAACTTCATAAAGTCTGCTCTGGACCAAGACTCCATCCTCATTCCAAAGATCAAGCATAAGATCCCGCTCAAGCACTCAGACAACAAGAAGCTCAGCTACACTCAAGAGACCTCCATCAACAACGACTCACAGTATGAAAAGAGCCTCTTGGAGAATATTCAACATTCTCTATCTGACAACCTTGGCCAAGAATCGATAATTACCAACGACGCAGTGTTAGAGAGTATCAAGAAACCCAGGCACAAGTCTAAGCTATCGCATGTGTCCAATGTTTTTAGAGTTCGTTCTGCTAAATTATTTTTATGGGAAGGTCTCACCCCAGAACCTCAAGATCCAGTCCCTTCTTTAGAATACTCCTTCGCTCAAGAAGCAAATGAACAACCCACTCAACAAGTACAAGATGGCGAATTATGGGAACGTGCTAGATTACTAGAACGATAACTTCACATCTGGCTCCATAGAAATACACGTGCCCTAGAACGGAGGAGCGGGCCAGGCTTATTAAATTTCAAACGAGGCTGCTGTGAACTCATTTATGAACGACTTGAAGACTAACTCTACTTTTGGGAACATGCCTGAGACGCTGAACTAAAAGCCTCAGCTGATCTCCATCTACAACCACGTTGACAAAGTAGAAGCCAACTTGAAAGAGCAGTCAATGAGGTTTGAGCAGGAGCTCAACCAAAAGAGCACTCGCAAGAAGATGAAAGTCACCAAGTCAGAAGTTAATAATGCCAACAACTACTGAACCCTTATATTCGAAAGGGAGAGAGAGAGAGGCAAAGATAAAGAGGTGTGTGTGAGATTAAATACCAGCAATAATAATATGATTAGTGTTGGTCTTCTTAAATCCTAAGGATAGCATTCTTAATTTAATAAATAATTTTATTCTCTATCCATTTTACAAAAATGTCCGAGGCTTTGCGCTCTATAGAATCGGCATAGAGACTGAAGAACTCCTCTTCGATATTTTCATCCCTCCCTCGCATAGAGCAGAACCACTCTAAGCTGGACATCTTAAGGATGTTCATGAATCTCAACAAAAACAAGGGCAGCAAATTAAATCAAACCATCAGCTACGATCATGGGAACGTGAAAAATCTCAAGAGGAGGCAAGAGTCTTAGAATGCAGGCAGCAGTTTGATGCTTGAATCAGAAGTTAACCATGGGAGTAACGTCTCCTCAGTCACGCACATTTAACCTGCAGAGAGTGAGGATATAAATGTCGCTCTCAAGCAAGAAAGCCTTAATCCTAAAAATTTAAGTACCTTCAACAAGGCAAAATTCATCAATAAGCAGAAAGTGTTGATGTCATTGGAGTAAGAACCAAAAAGTAAAGAAGTTTCACTATCTCTGCCTACTGATGAATAAAAGAGGAAGATGCTCCATGAATAGGCATTACAATCCTTGGGCAGCAGTATTAAAAGACTACTGAATGATAAGACTATGTCAGCTTAGAGCATCAATGACTCGGTAGTTGAGAGATCATCTTAAGCAACTATCCCTCCTGTTGAAAGTAAGAGCTCTTAAAGTATTGTCATCTAAAGCAAACTATCCAATGCTTTGCTCAATTCTCAGAGGACTGTGGCCTCAAAGAACAAATCAGAGCTCAGAGAGAAACTTCTATTAGCTAAAGAAATGAATGACCTCATCAATAAGTACAAGCAGTAGGTCTTGAGCTAGCCTCACAAAGCTAGTAAGGAAAGATCTCCTAGGAAAGATTAACGAACTTAAGCTGTTCATATCTCGACAGAGGAATGGTTAAAACTGCTAATGAAAACTGATTTGAGCTTCATGTCCTATCATCATTTTACTCACCTCATAAAGCAAGAGAAAATCTACAACCCTCTCGCTAAGATCCTCTCTGAATCTTAGAAAGAGAAGCAAGACGGAAAGGGAGGCACTATCAAGATTGGATTGATAGAGCTTGAGGATGTCTTATCTAGGAGCTAGAAGGATCAGTTCTTGGAATTTCGAGATAAGGTGATAACATTTGATCAGCTGGAGGCGAGAATAGCTTCAAGAATGGGCATTGCTGAGTATAAAATACTTGATGATATAAAGCGTGATCTGCATCCTAGCATCACCTAGGATCTTGACAAATATGGGAAGGTGATGGGGCTGCTCTATAAAGGAAAGGATAAGCTTACTCATAAAGACATCTTGAAGCCTCTAGAGGAATGGCAAGTCAATTACAGGTGCCTGAAGGGGATTTAGTATCTCGAAGGTTTAAACTTTTTACTTTAATCACCACTAGAAACCTAACAACGCAGTCGATAGCGTGTGGGATAGAGAATTAAAGAAGGAAGATCACCACAAGATGATGTTCCTGCGTATGATTCAAGGCAAGGAAGACTAGACTTTCTTTGAGACTGATAAGTCCAAGGCTCTCAATAACAAAGAGAAAAAGAAGAAGCGGAAGATTAACATAGGGCCACCCAATAACAGAGTATATGACAACTACTCCATTAGTCCAGGGCTTATCTAGAAGTATGAGAGCTTGCCAGGCAAGATCACTAAGCTTTTCTCTACCGATATCTTCCTCACTTAGGAGTAAGATAAGAAAGAGGCAACAAGTAACCTGAAATCGCTCAAGAAAGGACAGAGGGGGTTCGCTTCTCTCATAGGCTAAAAGAGGAGCTCATTGACCAAGGATAATCAGGGAGATACTTTATTTATGCAGTCTGCTATTTCATTAGCATAATTGTTTTGATACAGATAAGACAGAGAAGAAGAAGTCATTCCACAATAAGAGAAAGTCAGGGCAAAATCAAGAACTTGAACTTTTGATTAAGTTGAGGAAGAAGCAGGAACGAGAGTACTAAGAAAAGAAACTGGGTCTGGTGTTTATAAAGAACTTGTAAGAGCATGGAAGCAACCTCCAGGTTAATAAGTAAATTCAAGACTTTTTGGAAATCAAAGATGAAGTGGAGGAGGCGATGAAGGAGGACATGGAATCGGATGATGATTATGAGCTAGAGCAGTTAGCTATGAGCCATATAGAGTCGTCTGACTATCTGAGGAATTTCTCCTCTCATGTTCAGTCTAACAGGATTATAATTTCGTTCATCGATATTTATTAAAGGATGACAAGAAACCAAGAGGGGAGTTTGAACAGACTAGACAAAACTTTTCAGGGCAGGCCAAGCAAATTGCATCCATCATTATAAATTTAATTGCTGCCTCTTGACTAATCTCAAAGCGATATTCACTCTACTTCTCAAAAGAAGGGACAGAGCTTCAAGCTGAATCATATGAGCAGAGAAGCATTAGGTTTATTGGACCACAGGAGTGTGCTTAGCTTTGAAGATGCCAAGTTAGAGAGACTTAGGAACAACCTCACTAGAAATAAGCTCATGAGCAAAGCCTCTTTCATGACTAGTTAGAACATTCAAAATGCATCCACATTCGTACCGTCCGACTCCTTTGGGCTGCTGGATCAGTCTCAAGATACACTCCCACATTCTAACTTAAACCAGAACTCAGTCATTAAGTTACCACAATAGAATATTCCGAGCAGCTCTTTCATCCTCAAGAGAGATGCTGCCTTTGATCACAGGAACACCACTAACTCCTTGTTCGACAATTCGATCCTACAAAGCAAAACTTAAACCAGACTCAAGATAGGCTACACCAACAAAGATAATCTTAGTAGATTTTAAGAAATCCCTCAGAATCTATTAAGCTTCAATGATAGCATCAAGACTCTTCATGCCAAGAACTCAACTCACAAATTGTGATAGTCAACCAAATTGCACCTTATTAATAATTTCCTAATTTCTTGACATGAGTACTCTTGGGTGAGTAAGCTTTTAGAGTGTTCGAGAAAATATAAATTTAAAATAAAATGAGCTAATCATTCATCGAGAGAAATCCCTCTCAGAACTAACTCTTCCGTGACCTGGCTAGATATGGCGCACTGCCCGTATAGAAGCACGCAAGCATCACAAATCTCATGCAGTTCTTGGGCGACAACATACAAAATAAGACAACTGAGGAATACATTCAAACGTGGGCCAAGAACACCAGAGGCCTCAATAATCTCATGAATACGAGCAAGGGAAGAGATAAATTCTGTCAACTCATGCAATACACTGCAAACCTCTATGTTACCTGCATGAAGAACTCAGAGGAGTTTGCAGATCTGGTCAAGTAAGCTTTCCAATAAGTTTTAACTAACTATTAGAGAGAAGAAAGTTCTATCAGTGACAAGGGCCAAGTCGATTGAAGACAATTTATCGAACGGGAGGAAGATCTTCCGTTTCCTGCTCTTCCTAAATGAGTTCGGAGAGCTGAATGAGATAATCAAAAGCAAGAAGATGACAATCGTATTGAAAGGGCTCAAGATATTATCAAGCGTCTGCTCCTTCAACTACTACCTCTTCGATAACATAGTCTGGTTCACGCAGATTGGAATCATTAACAAGTTCATCATCTCCCATCTCAAGTGGAAGAAACTCAAGGATATGTTCTCTCTTTGGAAAACCATACTCGAAATCATCATCAGCAAACAAAATATCATGAGTATTATCATCATCATGCTTGCTCATTTTTTATAAAGCATCTATGTGGTGCAGATGAAGAAGAGAAAGGAGAAGATAATATTTGAGCAGCTCACACATCTTTATGAGGAGAATAAGGTCAAGCCTAATACGTAATGCTTTGCCTTAGTGCGCAAGCTTATCGTAATAAGAAGGAAGATCAGATTCCACTAAATGGAAACTTTCATTTACTCTATGAGAATGATAATGCTAATCTCTTCCCTTAAGCTAGTGGGTCATAAGTTCCTTGACCCAATTTTCGTATCTCTCTGTGGATTGTTCCAAGCCATCAGTGTCGTCTTTAAATCTATGAAGGGAAAGAAGAAGTTTTATAAGGTGACTATCTAAGACGTAAATGATAAGGGCAAGGTCAAAGACTAGACTATGATTTTGACTAAGCAAGAGTTTCAAGCTAGAGAAAGATCAATGTCTCAAGCTGGTATCAAGATTTAATCGGCTTGTTGTTTTTATAAGAATAGAGGCAGAATAGCTTCAAAGGCAAGAATCTCCCAGCTATCTACACCAGAGGACAGGTCTGATACCACTTCTCCCGTTGGCAATATCAGAATTAGCCTTTAAAACTTGAATGCTCCCACTATTTAAATCGAAGGCCTTTCTCCTAGGTTTAACTCTAACTTACGCCATGCTCCAACTGTTATCAAGCCAGAGAGTGGGCACTTGAGCTCGGCCATAGATCTGGATTCTCCTCCTCAAGAAGATGAAGCTGAGGTCGAAATAGATTAAAAATTGATAGATGACGTGTACGATGTAAATGCGGTGAAGGGCTCTTACGAACTTTTCAGCCTCAGGAAGAACGGAGTGCTCAACTACTACGACATGATCAATATGACGTGTCCTTCCTGTTGAGCAATCGAGGAGGTTTCCTCCATTCTCCTGTGAACATAGTATAATACTCAATTAAAGACATCACTCAATGAACAAAACATAATGCTTAGATAGAACATATATTATAATATCTTTATTCTATAAATATTCTTATAAACTAATGTTCACTACTAATCTTTACTTCATCCATCTCTTAGATCATTTTTTGAACATCTCTTATTGTTGACATTGATTAAGGAAGTTATTTCAATATATTTATTTGTTGTCCTTATTTTATTGATATACATGTTTCAAAAGTCTTCAAATACCTTATTAATTTTATGCATGTGATAGTCTCCAAGTACCTTAGAGTTATTTATATTTTTACTAGGACTCTGCCCGCTCTAGGAGTGAAAGCCCCTACTCTTCCTCTAATAATTAAGATACTGAGGCGCGTCAAGGTTCTAGCTCTTGTCTAATTCTTTTTTGGATGAGGCTTCAAGGTCCAGACTCTAACTAGGAAGAGTAGTTTACTTTGGGGAGTTTATGAGGTCCATGTTGATTTCTGGGATGTAGGAGGGCATGATTTATTTGGCTTTAACTTTGGCCCAGTCCAAATCCCTGAAGAACTTGTGAGCTTTTATGTCCTCTATCTCAAATCGCTGGTTTGGATCAAACACCAAAATGCTCTTTATCAAATCTCTAGTCACTAAAATAAAGTAGGAGTGTTTGTCTATATGAGATTAATCACATTGTTGAGATTCTTAGGGAGATGTATCTAATTACTCCTCATCTTTTCAAGATATAGATTACAGAATAAATGGGAATACTTTTTCAAGGACAATAGAATTGTTGCCATAGTCTTCTTTTGCATTAAAAGGGGTGAAGCCACCTATCATTTCACAAATCAGGATTCCTATACTCCAAATGTCCGCCTTGTAGTTATAGCCCTGACCTGTAAGCACTTCTGGTGCAACATAGCCTGGGGTGCCACAATTAGTGAAGGCTCTCTCTTTGTGAAAGTTATTGAGCTGCTTGGCAAATCCAAAGTCAATCAGTTTTACATGCCCTTCTGAGTCTATTAGGATATTTTCAGGCTTTAAGTCTCTATAGAGTATCCTCATAAAAAAAAAAATCTTATGAAGAATAATAATTGAAATATGCACATCGAATGGAGCTTTTCTACTGAGATTATGATCTCTGCAAGATAGAATCTTGAGCTAACCTCATCTAGGATATACTGTTTCCTAAAAATTAATAAGAAAAGATCATTCAGCTTACTTCATATGATTAAATAGTTCTCCTCCTGGTAAGTATTCCATCACAAGATAGAGGTTTTCCTCATCTTAGAGTGACTCATAGAAGTGGAGTAAGTGTGGATCCTTTTAGCTTTTGAGAAATCTCAAAATGTTTCTCTCATTAGAAATGTGCTGAATCTATATCTTATCCTTGATTGAGTCTTTTCTTATGCACTTTATTGCATAGTATTTCCTGTCTAACTGACAATAAGCAAGCTTGACGATACCAAAACTTCCCTTACCTACGTCATATTGCATCTAGAGATCACTAAGATGGAAAATCTTCTCTTGAGGTGTCACTTGAAAAGCAGAGTTAGTAGGATTGACTTCTGATATTTTAATATCTAGATAGGTAGTAGGCGTGCTCTGCATTAGCTTAGACTGATTTAGGGCTGAGGTATCTTAAGTTTGGTTCTGTGAGTTATCAAAGTTAGAGTTCGAGGCCACTTGATGCGTGGATACTTAGTTCTAAACTTGATTTCGCCTTTTTTATTGAGAGAGCTTTCTCGCTCCAAAAATTTGCTAAGCCTTTCTGTCTACTGGAGGCTAGCTCTAGTTCTTAAAGGGTCTTATCTCGGCTCTATTCCTCTCTGCTATGTTAAAATTTTTGCTGCTTTGATTGGACTGATAGGCATTTGTAAGAGCTTTACCTTTGCCCTCCTTATCTGGCCAGACTATTTCTTGGCCGTTTTAAATTAACTCAGATCTCTTGCTCTCCATTTCACTGAGTAACTTAACAGGCTACCTTCGAGTTGATATTGCATTGTATTTGTTCTCTAGCCTTGGCTACTGAGGTCTGATCTTTTGCAACTCTAATAAGTAAGAAAAGCAAGCAATTCATCATTATCATTGATTTAACTCATCATTAAGTTCGAAGCAAGACTTGTTACTTGATTAGAGCTGATTCAAATTACTATTTAGAATCCCCTTTGAGTTGTTATTCTATATCCTTAAGTTTGGCCTTTGATTGGCCTTTTACTCTTGTAGTGGTGATTAGCACTATGATGTAGCTTGGGTGTAAGGATTGAGTACGAAAGCTTTTCTCTTGGTACTTTGATAGAAATTTTCAGCAGTAGCCTATTTTGAAGACTATTGCATCTAACTATCCTTGTCTGAGTAGTCAAGCACTTTAGCTTCTCTAACCAAGCTGTCCTTTCCCTCTGCCATTAAAAACTTAGTAAAAACAGAATAGAGATTGTCTCTTCTTCATTGAACTCTTCTAATCTAGATTAGATATTGGTGTTGGCTCTTAAATTCTAGTCTTTCATCAACGATACCCTCATCTAGTAAGTATCGATTGAAGAGAGGTTGGAGCCTTTTTAAGCTTAACCTTGGATATCTGGCATCTTCTCTCCATTATCCATGTTCTAACTCTCCTAAATGGACACTGCTTGTCTAAATCCACTCTACATTAGAAGAAACTTAAAGCACTTCATAAATTTAAACTCAAGACACTTGCTCTGCCACTGGCAAGTACCTGTCTCTAGCCAGCTTTGCTATTATTGCTTATGTGATGATGAGTATTGATTTACTTCTTGTAGTTATTGAGCACACTTGAAAACTATTGGTGCTTATTCTTATCCTATGGCGACTGGAAATTAGTCTTGCCCTTGGCGTCTTAGAGTTGAATATAGTGCGACAACTACTGATTAGGAATTTGCGATTGCTACTACTGCTCGGACTATCCTTGAAAAGGAACACCCATTCTCGCATTTAAAAAGAGATATACAAGACATTGTAATTTGATAATTTGTTGAGGAAAACTAGACCTTCATATGGTTCACCCCATTTGCTATTCCTGCTTTATTATAGGTGCCACCGTTTATTATACTCTAGACAGTTTGCTTTATCTCATCATGAGTTTCTAATCCCTAAGAATCCACTTTCAAGCTGCTCGAAACCTTCAGTTACTACTTTAGAATCTACTGATTTAGTAAAAATATCGAGTATCGAAGGAGGGATCTGATATCAAAGGAGAATAAAGTATTTGATTCAATCATGCCAATTAAAACTCTTAATTCATACCGAGCTTTGTTTAATTATTGCTCTGTTAAATAAAAGAAGAATGAAAATACTCATTATTATTTGATATACTATTTGAGCAATATGTATATTAATTGGCTGAAATTTCTTTTATATTCTAATAAACCAATCATTATAATAAAATATGGATGATGATTATAAGATGGTCTTATTTTGAATCATGTATGGGCTCTGTACTTCAGATTGGATTGTTACTTTCTTCGATTAAAGTTGTCATATTGAGTGATTGTTTATGATACAGTTGCAGCAGCAGCCTCTGAGAGCGGCTATTTCCTAATTTTATGCTCTCAGTGTTCTGCTTTTGCTAGCCTCATAGATCTCCAAAAATGAAGAAAGATAATCATACATTCGACAAAGTGAATCTCCTGCTTGAGGCTGAGTCTGTGAGACCGTATTGACTAGCAGTAAAATTTTAGAAGCCTAGCTAGCCTTTCATATTATAAGCCGCTTTGTTGCATGCATTTTCAAAGTCAAGAAAAATATAGTTTACTTCTCATTTAAGAAATAAAGTTTGAAGTGGTATCATAGCCAGTCTCTTCTCCAGCCTCGTAACCTACCCCAATAATGTAATCGTTAGCCTGTGAATTCTGCCCGCAAAGTTGCGACTGCTGGCTATATTGCTCGCCCCAGACTAGTCCCAAGCCGCAGCCTAGGTAACTCTCTTGAGGTGTACTTGCAGTTGCAGGTGTTGATCCCTCACTTTCTGAAGGAAGAAGGATCTACACTGACTTCTTTCTTTGAGGCTTGCTCTTTTGCTTTAACTGTGACTTAAAAAATAACAATTCTTATAGAGAGTCTATACTTCTTGAAAGAGCCTTGCAATGAATTTAACTGCTCTAACATTTCTTTGCTTAGCTGGTTGGCATATATATTCTATAAATTTAAGTGTACTTTATTAGCATGAGCAGCAAGGAATTCGCTCTCAGCCTCTGCAGAGCATCCAATATTATCGTGAATATTTTGAACCTGCTCAAGCTGATCATCCTTTTGAACGAAGGACTGCACTGCCAAAAATAGACTGTTCTTCAGGAGACTCATATCTCTCAGCACTTGATCCT
>JAJKFJ010024010.1:0-23458 GCA_027382625.1 Tetmemena sp. SeJ-2015 | reverse complement strand
AATAGGAATAAGTTGGATCAGTCGTATTTATATATTTAATTTCTGATTTTTAACTAATGTAAATTGATCATTAATTTTTGATTTAATTTAACAATCTCCTAATTTTCATTAAATTCCTACCTATAGTCTTAATTCAATTTCATTTTGTTGTCTTAGCTAAGCTGCTCGACCATAGAAACTACACACTCTATAAGAGTGTTGAAGTCTTGCACTGGTACATCTTATTTGCCTCCCAAGAAGGTACTGCCTTGTTTCATTTCACTGATAGCTTGTTGCTGCTGAGCTTGAAGGACAACCATCTGCTCTTGAGCTCTGATCATCTTCAGTTCTTCATTCTCAATCTGTAACTCAATCGCCCTTCTCTTCACCTCATCGTATTCGAGCTCATTGACTTAGTAATCATACACACTTGCATCTCCAACACTCGAATTGTGATTCTGAGAATTTTTCATCTTCAAGAGAGGGATATTATTATTTGCACTTCTCTGTGAGTTCAAGTTCAACTGAGTGGCTTGCAGGTTTTGAACTTACTGATGCTCGCCTAGTTTGCTTGCATAGTCTTTAAGCTGTGATCTCAAATTCAACTCAAGTTGCATCAATTCTTCACACTTTTGCCTAAAGAGAGACTCACTTAGCTTGGCTTGAATCAGTGCCCTTATTATCTAAGGAGGGTTTCTGATGAACTGGGACTCGTTTGAATTTGATTGCGGTTAAGAGGAGTAAGCTCCTAGCGAGGAAGTTTGACGTTGGTTATTATGTATCATGTTAACTGAAGTGAGGGCTGAAACATTAAGTGAGCTCTAATCTTGATGATTGATCTTGGACTATGAATACTACTCACTCTCATTGGTCGCATCTCTATTAAAGTGGAGGAGATTTGCTTTCTTCTTATTAGATCCGAAAGCAGTGGCCTTCTGTTTCTTCTTCTCTTCAGCAGGCTGAACCTAGCCCATTCCAGATTTATTCATCACCATACTTTGCTGCATTTAGTCTCTAGTGTTTGACTATAACAATTCAAACCTTATATATCTTATTCAATTTCTTATAGCTGACATTGGCAGTCTCAAGCATAGTTGACTCGAGCTCCATTAGTACTTGCTTGTAGGTTGTCACTTCAATTCTAGACTGCTCTAAATTAGCCTTCTCATTCTCACACTTCTTTCTCAAGATGCAATTCTCCTGCACAAGCCTGTCTAATGCGAGTTTCAGATCCACTATCCTTTGCTGCAACTCTGAATTGTGCTCCATTAAATCTCCTGGAGCCTAGCCAGGTAAAAAGCGTCTCTCCAGGTTCTCTTTCTCCTTCTGGAGTCCGCGTTTTTGCTCTGCAAGCTCTAGATCATACTAAGCTCTCATATCTTCAAGTTCATTTATGTGCTGAGTTCTGCTCTCCATCAGTTTCTCTTGGAGGTCTTCTATTTACTGTGACAGAGACTTGCACTAGGCTTCTCTCTCTTATAAGCATTCCCTTAACTTATCGAGTTCCATGGTTGAATTCTTGGCACTCTAAGATCTCTCACT
Source organism: Tetmemena sp. SeJ-2015 (assembly GCA_027382625.1). NCBI lineage: Eukaryota > Ciliophora > Spirotrichea > Sporadotrichida > Oxytrichidae > Tetmemena > Tetmemena sp. SeJ-2015. The sequence continues at coordinate 21,937 of JAJKFJ010024010.1, read as the reverse complement.
TTTTGAGCCGCTCCTGTTAGCTCCATCCTAATCCTCATTCTTCAAGCTAAGGATATCTCTTGATTAAGTCTCTATGGTTTCTCTCGCTCTAAGAAGTTCCTTTTCTAAATTCATGATTTGCTGCTTCCTCTGCTCTGTTTCCATTTTAGTCTTCATATCAGTTTAGTAAAGCTATCATAAGAAATTGAAAATGGGCAAGAATATTTGATTAACTATCCTTATGCCTTTTAGAGTTGAAGCGTAATCTCTCTTTGCTTCTATTCTTAAGAATTGGCGAGCTCTTTGTAATGAGCGAGGGTTAAATCCAAAGCTGATAGTTCAGAAACCTGCTAATCAATTTGCTAATGCAAGCTGGAGATATAATGCTTAAACTAGTATCTACTCTTAATTAAAGAGATAACAAGTTTGAGGGAGACAATTTCTCTTCCCATCTCGAGTGCTTTCTAATCAGTGGTGTTGTGAGTGTTGAGAAGTATTCTGGTGATGTTTGAATCAAAGTAAGCCTTTATTTATTCATGCTTAGACTTGAATCGCTCATCCACAGTCAGCTCTGCTTTCCTCTCCAAGGATGAAAGCTTTGCTTGGGATTCTTGATTGAACATGAACAGACTCTGCTCAAGTTCTTCTTTTTCATCTGTAAGCTTCTGCAATTTGTCTCTCATCTGAGAAACCTGGTTTTCGTATTCCTCGTTTTCTTTAGTGATAAGTTGATGCCTCAACTCATAGTCTTTAAGCAGTTTCTGGAATCCTGCTGTCATCTCTTTGAGGTTTTTCTCTTTCAGATCTGATAATATTTAAGAGACTATGAAATATGTTTTTTCTTCATTAGATCCTCTCTCTACATAGTAGTGTGCTGCAATTTGTTGAGCTTGATCTACAGAGATTCATTGTGAGAAGCAAGGATCTTATTAGAAGCAGCCGCCTTCTGTTCACAGATGAACAAGCCCTGGACTTTCAAAGACTTGTCTAAGTCTTGCTAGAGCTTTTCTATCTAGGTGGCTGCGATTTAGAGAGTACGCTCGAACTCTTTCATTATCAAGGTATGAGCTTGAGTGTCAAGTTGCTGTTAAGATGATGAAGTCTGCTGCTGGGTAATTCCGGTTTTTTATTGCAACTGAGTTAAGTAATCTGCAATTACAAGATTAAATAGTAAGTGGAAGAGTATTATAATGATTATTATTAAGATGCAGTTGAGTGATTGAAGTCTTGAACTGGATTGGCTACTTAGAGAAATTGGCATTTTAGTGTGCAACAGAATGCTACAGATAGGTGCTTTCATTATAGGCTGCAGAGGTACTTCCCTTTCCTATTAAGACCGAAGAGTTTATAATGGAAAACATTTATTTTTCTTCAAAGAGTTCATATTGTTGATTGATGATGTTGAGCCAAGGTTAATGATTCTGTCTGAGAATTCCTTTCTGGCCCTCTCAACCTCCTCTTTAAACAAAACTTCCTGTCTCCTCGCTTGTTCCCTCATTTGATCTATAGTCTCTCCTTTGAGTTGCAGCTGCATTTCTAGTCTTTCAATTCTGAACTAACTCTCACTTAGCTCTCGCTCTCTGTCGTCTAATTACAGTCTTTGCTCATCACTTTTCTTGCTCAGGCTTTCCATTATCTACTCTTATTTCCTCAAAGTATCCTCGAGCGAAAGGTTCTTTTGAGTAACTGAAGCTACTTGCTTCTAGAGCTTAGATCCATTTATTTCACTCTTCTTTAACTAGTGACTGAATTCAGCTGCTCTTCTTTCTTTAAACATCTGTAAGTATATAACATTATTTAAAGTTTCAGCCTATGCTTATAATGCCTTTACTGAACACAGCTCAGCAGTCATGTTAAGTACTTTTTGTCTAGCCTCATCAGCAGAATGCTCATTTTCTAAAGTGCCAATCAGTAAAGCCACCTGCTCTTGTCTATCCTGAAGAGTTCGTTCTCTTGCCTTGACTTCACGTTCGAGTTCACCAATAGCTTCATCTCTCTTTGAAAGGGCCTCCTCTAGTTCTTTGATCCTGCTGTCCTTCTCCATACTCTCCTGAATTTGGAGCTTGCGAGCTTCTTCCAGCTAAGAATAGAGACGCACTTCTTTCTTCTCTATGTAGGCAATTTGAGTGCTGAAGTGCTCTATCTTTCTCTGGCCTGACTGCAATTCTTATCTTGCCTTGGAGAGTTGCTGTTCGTGCTTGTCACTCAGGATCATAAGCTTGGTTGTGTATTCTTCTCTCAATTTAAAGGAGATAATCAAAAACCAATTTTTAAAGTCAAATCTACGATTGCGAGAATTGCTTACTGGTGTTCTTTTCTCAATTTTTCATTAACTCTTAAGTACTCTTCACTTCTAAGAGTGGTAATCAAGTTAGATTATTATTGCCCTCCCAAGTTGTCGTTCTTGGAAGCGTGTGATTAGTTTTAGTTGATATGTTCTCGCATCTTGTCCATATCTTATTTTGCTCTTACCAAAAAGCCTTGCAGTTTCTTTATCTCATGAATAATACACTATTGACATTAAGATGAACTTAAATCTGTTGCCTCTGATCCAAAACCTTTTGGACTAGCTTATTCTAATCGCCTAAAATCACACCGCTCATAGTTTGATTACTGGCTTCACTATCCTCTAAGCCATTATTGCCAACTCCAAAACTTATGACTCCTAAGCCGTTTGAATGCTGAGATGCTCTTGCAAGTTACAAGTCCGAGCGAAGTCTGTTGGCTAGCCTCTCTTACTAAAGAAGTTGCTCTCTGTATTCAGCAGCCTCAGATTCTGTGCTCTGCAGTTAAGTTCTAAGTTCTTCTAATTGATGCCTCATCTGCATTATATAGAAGTGTGATAAGTTTATAAAATCCATTTGATTGAGCTCTAGATTTTAGACATGCTGTCTCATCCTTTCAGTCTCAATCGCAGTCGATTTGGAGCTAAGAGCTCCTCCATATGCAGCACTATCACTCTGTTATGAACTCAGCAACTATTCTCACATTCATTAGAGGTCATATCTCTATTGTAACTATACCTTATAGAATAGTTGATCTGCTTCTGCTTCTCATTAAGTTCATTTAAGTTGTTTACCCTTACCTAGTTTGACTCCTTCTCTCTCTTTAGCATCATGTGAATCTCTTGCGCTTCAGACTTGAGCTTGATATTCTCCTCCGCCATTCTCAGTAACTCCTGTCTCTGTTCAAGTACAATCATCTCATACTCTGAGAGTCTCTCTTCATAGGCACTCACTTAGTTCAACTGAGACTGCTTTTGAACGGGTTGAAGTTATGACCTGCTCAAGATTTGATAGGTCTTATTCGAGTCTGTCTATTATTGGCCAAGCTTCTATAAAAATAATAATTCAAGTTTACTTTTAAGCTTGAGCGAGTTGAGTTCTGCTGTGAGCTTATCTTCATTGAGCTTGAGCTGAGTGATTTTGGAGTTGAGTCTGGATATAAGCTCCTCATAAGATTTCTCTTGCAGATTACTACCGCTGCTTTGAATATCCTTGCTCTGAGAGTGGTTCATATCAGAGATTGAAGTCACCGACCCTCTCAAATTGCTCTGCTGACTCTTTATCACCAACATCAACTCCTTAAAATTAACATGATATGACACCTCTGAATATAATAGTCCTGATTCTTATCTTGCAGTTCCTCTTCTGCTCTCTAAAGCTTGGACTCTAGATCAAGGCAGTATCTCTAAAGATTGTTATTCTCCTCAGCTGCTCTTTCTTGCCTTTCTCTCTGACTCTCAAACATTTCCATGTCCTCCAGTTCCAAGTGTGTCTGCACTCCTCTTCCTTGAGTTCTGGCTTTTCTGGTTTGAGTCTTCTCAAACAGATCATCCCTTTCCTCGTTCAACAGTTGGTTTTGCACTTTGGCCTCTGCTAGTTGCTGAGATAAGTCGGTGCATGAGTCACTCAATGACTGCACTTGAGTGATCTAGTCTTTGAACATGTGCAAAGCCTCCTCCACCTTATCCTATAGTTGATTTACAAGACTCTTTCCAAAATGAGTAATATATAAACACTCAAAGAAAATTTACGAATGGGGAAATTAATTTTCCCTTTGAGCTCTTGAATTTATGCTTCTTGCTGGAGGGTTTTCCATCATTACCCATGAGTGTCTAGTCAACTCTGTCTATTATCTCTCTGAGCAGATCTTGCTCATTCTATCTCTCTTCTTTATCAGCTTGCATCTGCTCGAGTAGTTAATTCTTCTCACTTTATAGACTATTGATTCTCTCCATGAACTCTCTCTCCTGCCTTAAGAACTAAGTTTGCAAGTCTCTCTCTTGCAAACTAGCAATATTAAAGATTGATTCACTATCACTATATATTCATAAGTTAGCAGAGTTGAGTTGGCTCATCTATTCTAGTGCGCTTTGAAGTCTCTCCTGCTCCTTCTGTCTCAAGTCTTTCTCCATCTGCAGTTCATACTTTAACTTTGAATTCTCTATGTCTTGCTGCTTCAACTGCTCCTTGTATCTCTGCACTGCCTCATCAAAGAAACCCTCTACTTGGCTCTTCTCAGCAACATCTAATATTTATAATGACATTAGTATATATAGTTGCAAGTTCAGTCTAGCACTTAAGCACCTCCTACTAGCAAGTTTAGATGTACTCGTTCGCCTTTGAGAGTTGCTCCTCTAACTCTATCAACCTCTTGTACTCCTTCCCTCTTTAGAAGGACTCCAGTTGAGATTACAAGTCTCTTACTTTCTCCTGCAGTTGATTCTTCTCAGTCCACTAAAACATCAAACCACAAGTTTAGGGCACAGTATATTTTGGTGAGTGGTGAGTTCATTTTACTTATCCTCGTGGGACCTCAGGACTCTCTTCAGCTCTTAGAAGGCTTGAGCTAGTTTCCCAAACTCAGCCTCTGAATGCATCACCTTGGCTTGAGTCTCCTCTAAATGCTTATCCTTGATCTTCAATAAACTCAGTTGTAATATATTTAATTATTTGGAACATCTTTATCTTTAGTTTATAGTTTATATCAAGGATCTTAGCGTCTTTCCTTTCCTGCTGTTCTCTTTCTCTCTGGAGAGTGAGATCCATCAGCTGTTCAAGATTAGGCTCGCGTTCTCTAAGGAGTTATTTGAAGTGGGAGATCAGTTGCTCGTTCTCAGTTGAGAATGGAGCTGATGCAGATCGCTGCCCAACCTAAGACTCGAGCTCACTCCTCTTTTAAACCTCTTGGTCCAACTTAGATGCATTTAGGTATATTGAATACGCTAGAGCACATATATTGATTAGAGTTGAGGTTTTGAATTTCAAATTCCTGCTTTCTGATATGCTGACTTAGCTCCTGATTAGACTCTTAGAGCTCTTGCAGTTCTCTCTCTAGCTAACTTAACACCAGAGTGTTGTGGCCGCTTCCATTCCCTCCAAAAGATAGATGGCCAGTTTGCTTTTAGCTGCCTTGAGATCTGAGTGACTTGAACTTAGGAGAGGTCTGTGTGTCGTTTAAATTAGAACCGCTCTTCTGATTATTTAAGACTCTGTTGAAATTTGAATCAAAGTCTCCACTGCCATTGAATTTATCTTTTCCCTGTCTCTCGAAAGAGTTAGTTCTATCCACTGAGGATGCTTGATTGTGTAAGGCAGATGAGGAATTAGGAGGTTGGTTTTATTTACCCGCCTTGTTGAATTAGAGGTTAGATTGGTTGCCTCTACCTGAGCTGCTATTAGAGAAGTCTCTTCCCTTGCTTGTCTATCTTTGGTGTAAGGAGTTTCCGAAGACTCCATTCGCTCCACTTAGATCACTCATACCGCTGTTCAAGAGACTGGGAGGTGGCCCAAGATGCATGTTGGGAGCAGGCACTAGAATCACATTCACCTTCTGATCAAAGAAGTCACTCTTAATAAAGATTTGCTCTCTGCACTGAGGGGTTTTAGCTGCTAGTGGCTTTAAAACTTTAACCATTACATCTATCGTGCAAGTTTCGAAAGGTGCAAGCTTTCGATTCTTAGGTTCGATGTCGAATCGCTCCAAATTTGAAGACTTCAAGTTCTATACCAAGAAAATTTAAAACCTTAAGCAATAATAAATGCTGATGTATATTAGTGACTTACAATTTCAACTGGAGCTGATAGGCTGTTCTTCATCTAGATCTGCTGAACTTGTTGATGGTTGAGGTACACATTTTCAAAGACTAGCTCTTCGGGTGAAACCTTGATAGCCTTTCCACCTTGGGAGCCAGCACTACTACTGTTGATGCTCATGCTACTGTCTTTCATTAAATGCAATTTAAATTACTTATTTCAAATTCAAATTCACCTCAAATCCAATCATGAGAAAAGCATAATTTAAATCTGTCATGACTTGATGTCTTGAATCCTTTCTTAAGTAAGAGTTATTATATGTGTATAATCTATTATCTCTTGTAATTAAGATAAGGTTGTGTACTTGTTGTGGTCGTAGTTGTAGTTGCAGAAGCAATAAAATAAGTGCGTGACACAGAATGTCTACTGATCTTAAGTGCGATGACTCTAGTATCGTGCTGCTCAGCACTGGTCGAGGGCGGGGTTAACAAAAACGCCGCCGTTAAACATGGCATTAACATAAGAGCCGAAGATATTCTGTCTCTTGAAGTTGGTCTTATCCACTTGCCTCATCTTTTCGTAAATCCTAATTACACAAGATAAGTTTCAAAGATAAATAGCATAAGAGAAAGAGGAAAGGAGCAACTATTTTTTATTGACTGAAATACTTTGAATGAAAAAGTTAGGCATCTTAACTATGCTATGATCAATCTATAGCTTATTGAGTGGCGATGAGAGAGATCTAATTAGTTGCGGAGGTTATGCAGCTATCAAGAGATAGGATGCGTTGAGCGTAGTCATTAACTTGCTGTTTTGAAAGCGTGAGTTGGTTCAGTCCGTACTCAACCATCTTAGTCTCGAACTATGGATCAGTATTGTTGCCTAAGCATTCACTTAAGTGATCGAGGGCGGTTAGCTCATTATAATTAACCAACCTAACCTTAAATAATTAGATGTATTCATCCATTGATATTCTATAATCATGATTAGAACTTAGGCTAACAAAGTGAGCTTACCTGTAATATGCGAAGACTTTGCCCCAGTCGAGTTATTTGTCAGTCCTTATCTTCTTCGCTTGAGAGCTTTGCTCCTCTCCAACCATTTAACTCTCAGCCTCTGTTTCTTCGTCCTCATCGCCATCGCCTCCTTCTTCTTTAGCAGCCAAGACGTCTGCGTTTTCTCTTCTCGCCACTATGTCAAGGTACTCAGTCAACTGCAACTTTTCACTATGAGCTCAATAGTTAAGTACGTCAAGTAATGCAAATTATTCTGGATAGCTTATAAAATGGCTTACTCTTTCTATTGGGAGAAGGGGAGGAGAGTGTAGGGATCAAGAGTGACTCTAAACTCTGAGGGTGCATGATGATGATGGTGTGAGGAAGGAACCATTTCCAGCTAATCGAAGTGAGGCATGTAGAGAGAGGAGCCCACTCTGTGCGCTTCCATGTAATTATTCATTTTGCTTTAATAATTATACTCCCAAACTAATGGGAAATTAATCCCCTCATTATTCTTATGCTCAATAAGCTATTGACCAGCAGGAATTCGACTACCTTCTCTTTCTGAAGAGGAAGTTCAATTATAAACTCACTCTTGAACTATTTTGACTTAATCTTATAGTATAGGATCGACGAGTATTAGGGGTAAAGCTTATATAAATAATTATCAATCGCTTATCGGTGACTAGAGTTCTTGCACCCAGTCGACAGACCACAAAGTTAAAACACTCCATTTTTGAAATTATAGCATTTTGAGAATAAGAGATCTTAATTATTCTAAGTCGGGGTGGCTGCCACCTTTAATTAAAAAGTGATCAATTAAAATTTAAGACATTGAAGCGACTGGCGATTAATTTCTAATGTGATCAATGATAGGGGTTCAAATTAAATTTCACTGAATCGCTCTCCTACTACTATGACTACTACTACTTTTACTACTTACCACCATTCAATGAAAAATTTTTTAGAGGTAAGCGACCTTGTATTTAAGTTATTCTTCTTCCGCAATTTAAAACGATCTTACTCTATTAACTGTGAAGTACAACATATGCGACATCCGCCACGACCCCTACCTCTACAAAGCTTTTTCGAAGCAGTCCAAAGGGCAGTCGCATCTCTACTAGGCTAAGATGTTCTCACTGCAGTACAATTTCAAGTCACAGCTCGCACCAAAGAGGACTATCGAGAAGGACATCTCAAAGTCACTCTCGGTTTTAGAGGGCGAAGAAGACGAGGAGTAGTACAAGAAAACTAAGCTGCACAGAAGTGAGTTCCAACATCATCATCTCACTCTCGATCTGAAGCTGCTTAGGAGAGTCATTGTGGAAATTCGCTAACTAAGCGTGTCATAGTTCAGAAAGAATATTCAAAGACAATTTGTATTAATAACATGCAAGTCATTTATATATTGCTGAGAAATAGAAAGCCAAAGAGCAACTTGCAAGCTAGTAAATGCGGGATGATGCTTTCTAACTCGAAAATCAGCTGCCAGTTAAAATTCACTTCCACCCTAAGATTAAACAGAAGCCACTAGCTTTCGTTTAGATGAGGATTAAGTTGAAACTCTTTGACGATTCTGCAGTGAATCCTGACTTAAATACTATCAAGAATCTGTTTGAGTCTGATCAAGTCACCTACAGATTTGACTTCGGGAAAGTCACTAATGATGTGAAGCCTGATTGTGAAGTAATGATTTTAGTTCTTAGATATTTCATGATTATCTGTTGCAAATAAACCCTGATAACTTTGAGGGGATATACTACATCCATCAGTAACTGAAGAAGGGATTAAGATCCTTCGCTCTCTATAATACTCTCTATCAGATGATTTTAGAGAAGGAAATGCTCAGGTTCGAAACTGCAACCAACTCAATTCAACCTTTGTAAATAACCCAGGATGGAGATTATGAAGTGAGTACAAGGCTCTAAATTGAAAATTTCTTCACCCTTGAATTAACTTACTCATAGATTGATTAAAGATTAGCAATATTTGAATTAGAGTTTGCTTTCTCCGATTCTAGGTTCGAAGATGAAGATGAAACCTTAATTTAGAACCTCAGCGAATTAGAGGACTCAAGTAGCACTTATCTGGAGCGTCATCTCTCTCATAAAGGAATGAAGAAGATTTTCCAGAATGTTTTGGAGAATTCTCACTCGCCCAGCATCCTCAGAAACCTTAATTTCATCCTCACTAAGAAATACCTGACCGCTCTCTTTGCTCACACATTCATAATGCGAATGTATTTTATAGTGATTTTGTGATTTTGCTTTTTTATTCTAGTCTAGATGTGGATTCTAGAATGTACTTGTAAACAGCAGGGTAGATGAGTATTCACAACTGAACTGGGAGGTCTCTCATGCGAAGTGGAAGCCCCTCCTGTAATACCCCTAGACTTTGCAAAGAGGAGCTACCCCTATTAACCCCATAGCCTCTTCCATACCTGCTAACTTGCCTGTGGATAAGAATTACAAACTAGTACAGACCTATCAGAACCCAAGACTCAGTCTCAAGCTAGACTAGGAATGGAGACTCACCTACATTTCCGACTAACTCGACTCTCAAAAAGGAACAATTCCATTAAGAGAGAAGTGATCATTCTTGCTAGATACTGTTTTGTTGAAATAGCAAGGAGAAATTGCAAATTTATTAATCAGAGATTATAAAAACATGGAAAAAACAAAAGAAGCTTAAAATTATCAGGCAATAACGAAAAAGAATACTGATAAAAGCTAAAAGATAAGGAAGTTACCCCTTGCTCACTAGCCGCTAAGGCCGAATGAGATACTTGTAAACCGCAAGAAGCCCAAGTCTGTATTCTTGAAAAGAGCGCATAAACTTTTCTTCGACTTGAACTTTGAAGCGATTACACTTCAGGGGGTAGGTGCAGCAGTACAGAGGACTATTGACATAGCACTCTAGCTTTAGGAAACTTACAGTGGCATCTCTTTTGAAGTTAAGACTTTCACTATGCCTATCAGGGATGTAATCCTCCCCAAATAACTAGAGGAAGCTAAGAAAGCAGAGGATTCGAAAGAGTCCAGTGATTAAGAAGAGATAGTCGAAATTTCTAATGGAGAACAAAGCGAAGATGAGTTTTGGGGAGGCTTTAGTGAGGAAAAAGTCAGATTCAACAGTGGAGTCAGCATTAAAGTTTAAATTTGATTTATGATGATGTATCTTTCTTTCATGTAAGTTTTCAAGAAGAAGGAATGAATTTACACTGATTTCTTTTAATTAAACAAACAATTTCCCAATCTTGATTAAAAATGAGAGACAACAACAAAGAATGAAATTATAATAAAAAAGGAACTGACTTCCAAAGCGAAAAGTTAATCTACCTCAATGTTATGCAAAACCAAAGTGAGTTGACTCACTATTCATAATTGAAGAGAATGGCGAGAGAGTTTTCTGAACATTTCATAAATCAATATAAATGATCTCTACCCTGAAAAGAGAATGCTACTATTGATAATCTCTTCTTCTAAAGCTTTGTTTACTTTCTTTTAAGTCTATGTTTCACCAAATCAAATTATTTATGATTCTCGCTGCATAGATTCTATTCTACAGATTTTTATAGAGCTAAGAATTTGATCTTACAAGTGATGGGCTTCTCTCCATGATAGCGTCTATCTAAGCCATGAGTTCATTCTTTATACCTCTCTTTAAGGATATCAGCTCTACATAATGACAATGTTTAAACACACCAAGGTAATTTACTAGATTCGTATTCAGGATCTACCTGGCCCTTGCTGAAGATTGTCCTCTGTAGCATGTATGAAAGCTATTCAGGCACCTCCTCCTCAGAGTCATTTGGATTATCATTTGAAATAATCACCCTCATCATAATATATTTTTTTATGGATGGAGGTTGCTCGTGCTAGAGTAGTTGGAGAGCATGTTATTGTTGAAGGTCTTTTTCAGCTACCCACTCACATCATGCTGGCTAACCAAGTTATTCAAATAAGTTACATCAACTATAGTAGTAGTAATATTCTCTCAAGTTGAAGCTGTACCTGTTTCGAGATAACCCTTTCTTGTCTTGCGGGGTATTCCTTAGCCTTGGATCCTGGCCTTTAGAATCCATATAAGGATTCAAGGCACCCTCTATGTACTCTGACTCGTTCCTCTATCTTATCATTTGCCGCCCCATTATTTACAACAAAATAAACCTTCCATCATTAAGAATGTTACTATTTAGTTCTAGTTCTTAACTTCAAAGCTAGTGTTCCTTTGGAGGGAAGGACTAAACTGATTTAGATTGAAGGGGCCTGATTTATTTGGCTGCTACTACTGATACTGCTGCAACTTGTACTTCTGCTGTATGTGAATCTCATCTCCAAAGTTTTGCTGTTGGTACCTGTCCTGCATAGTCAATTATCAAGATATCATCTAATTTACATAATAATACATGGTATTTCTTTGACCTAGGTTATGCTTCTGCTGTGAAGCCACATTCTAAAACAGCATTAATCTTAATGAGAAAAGCTAATTCTAATGGCTTGAGAGTTGCAACAAGGAATCTTTTTCGAACTGATGAGATGAGCTACTCAAGTCCGACTAGTCAAGGGTCTTCCTATTGGCCCCACCTTACGTGAGCTTATTCAACTTGTAATTTTGTTGATAGGGCGAGCTCTAGTGCGAGGGTTCGGGACTCATGCGCTGGTGAAGTTTATTCCTCCTGCTGAACTGTATTTAGGAATCACTCATTTAGTTCTGCCCTGATCTTATTTTTTTTCTTTCTATATAATGCAGATTTAAATCCTTAAACAAATATATTTTAATCTTCCTTCGATAATTCTAAGAAGAGGAGTAGTGGTAGCAGCAGACACAAACACACATTCTCATATATTTTTATATCCTCGCTTTCTCAACAATATCTGCGCCATTCAGGTGCTACATAAGCACGAATATTATTATGAAATTGATAATTTCTTAAAGTTAACTTTGAATAAAGGTGTTATTCATTAAGTGGATAGTCAAAATATGAGGCAATTGACTCCACAGTCGGTACATCCTCTTTTACCCGAGGGTGCGCCAGCTGTGTTATAGGCTGCAATCCCAAACATCTTAACTTACTCCTCGGGGATAGAATCCACAAGGTACTTCTGATTCAGGGATGCGTAGTTCTTATCGTAAACTTCAAGGTTTCGCAAAAGCTCCTCCTCGTCCTTTCTCTTACGCTTATCTAAAGTGTCTATGTGCTCTAAGATCAATATTCTAATAGTGGATTTGAATGATGCAGTGATAAAGATAGTGAGCTTCTCTTTGTTGCTAGGTCTCTCTCGCCCCTTACTTCTAGAGTTGGTGGCTTGAGACTAGGGACGACTGAACGGGTCTATTCTATCCTCACAGTCTTCCATCAAGTCAATTGACTAGTCGAGGTGTTAAAACTTGCTAAAGACCTTAGGTGTAGGTTCCTTCCTCAGCAAGTTCAAGTCCTTTCTGCTGCTGGACTTCCTATTGCTCATATCCTTCAAAGATAATCTCTCTTTACTCATAAGAATAAGTAATCTAGTGTTCGAGTCCTCATTGAGCTTGGTGATGGAGTTGCTGTGCCCTTGATTGAACAACATGCTCGGGCTTTGGTTGAAAAAACCAAGTTTACTGTTCATGGGACTCAGTCCATTGGTCAGACTTGGTCTCAGTATGGAGTTCTGAATCGAATCTGTCTTAAAATTAATTGATCATTGAATGACAAGAAGAAGATAATTAAAGTCTTCGTGAAATCCATCTCCTATTCCTCCTCTTTAATGGTGTCATTATGACTGTAGAGCTCTCTCAACAACTGCTGCTTTCTATTCTCAAACTCCCTATCTAGTTCTTCCAATGTGTCTGTCTGTGAATGTAAGATCTCTATCTGCTGTGCCATATTCCTTTGTTGCTGCTGTAGTCTCATCTCACTCTGCATCCAAGTATCACTCTCCCTCCTTGTCGGAGGAGACACCGTCTCAGAGTTAGAATTCAAATGATTCAGCTACAGTGGGTACCGCTGGCTTGAGGCCTCGCTCATTTAGTAATAGTGAGAAAGCCGTGCTATCAAAGTCAGACCTGAGTCTATCTTAAACTAGACATCTTCCATGTCTTTTACAGAGCAGAGGACCTTCTACTCTTTGTCCTTGAGATTCATCTGTGCGTCTCTGAATTTCTCCAGCAGCTTCAATCTTTGCTTCTACTGAATTTAAACCATTTCAATTAAGGATTGACTATAAAGAATGGAGGTGACTCGCTTCACAAATTTGAGAGAGAGGAAAGCTTGTGCTCCCACAGAGAGTTTTCCAGAAGTTTACTAAACCTTCTAAGTAAGAGAGGACAGTACGTCGTCGGTTTGACTAAAAGCTCCATACCCTTTATAAGTGCTACCCACTCCTAAATAGCTAAATGGGATATATCATCATAGTGAAGATTATAGCTATTGCTAGATTTGCTGGTGACTGCACTTTCTTTCATAAGTTTGCTCCCTCCATGACCTCCATTAGTCCCAGACCCAAAGAATTATTACTACTGTTGCCCGTTCTACATACTTAAGACTAGAGGAGAGGACGCAACTACATCGCCTATGTCATCGCATTCTGAATTTTCTTATTCTTATAGCACAGTTTTGACTGCTTGGTAAGATAGATCGGAAGTTGTAACCAGATTTTTAAAAATCGTGTCTAGCTCCAGCTCGACATAGCCAATTTTGTTATGAAAGATCTTTGATTCATCGTTTGCGTCTTCTGTCACTATCGACTAATTGGTCCTATGCACTTTACAGTTTTAATTATCTTCACCTATATATTATAAAATATGTATCACTTAGCTTTTGCTGAGGTCAGGATCAGTGGGCTCAAAGAGTTCTATCCTGATTTTCTGTGAGTCTTTTTCTATGCTTATATCAAGCTGTATATCTATCTTAAAAGTTTGCTACCCCTAGAGATTTAGATCTCCCTATCCTCTGGTATCTATATCTGATTAAATTTAAATCAATGTCATTCATTCATTTATGAAATGCTGATTTAGATGTGGCACCTCCTCTCTGCACTGAGTTGTAATTGAATAGGTTCTGAACCATATTTTCCTCACTCAGTTCATAAGTTTGCGTTTTGAAAGCGAATTCATCGTCCAGATAGATAAACAGAATCAGCTTTGAACAACTACCCTGTAGCAGATTTGTTGCTTACATAAAAATATATAGAGTATTTTATAATGTAAGCTTTAAAAACTAGAAGGTTGAGTTAAATGGAGGCATTTATTTATTACTAGAGAGCTGGAGGATATCTTCTGAGTGCCTCTTGGAGCAGAAATAGAAGTCTGATTGCTTTGATGACTACTTGGTTGACAAATTCTCAATCTATTGACATTTTTGTAAGCTTTGAATTTATTCTAGGAGCTATAGTTACCTGATCTTGCATGGCCTGAATCTTTGAATTGATGTCTAGGTATTAGTGGTTGACAAGGAGGATCTGATCAGCATATTCATCTAAGAACTGCTCTCTAAAGTTAAGATAAAGCCAGATAAATATAATGAGAAATACATACATGGTAAGGTCTTGACTTTAGTTGTGACTCAGCACTTGATCCCTGATTGGATTGTCACTTCCCTCCCCTTAGTTTTAAAACAGGATCTGAAAGGCATCCTCAGCTATCTAGAATGGATAATGTTTATTGATGAGACTTAGAGCTAAGAATAAATCGCATAGCATAATATATAAATATGTATGCGAAGGAGAAATAATAAAGAGAGGAAAGGACAACAAAATAATATTTACAAAATGTTGAATTCAGATTTTACAAAGCCAGTCACTCTAGACAGAGTCGTCTTTCTCTCTCAAAGCCTTGTTGCTAAGTACGCCTGCTATCTATGCGGCAATCTATTACAATAAAAATATTCATGGCAAAAGTAGATCAAGCTTTTATTTTCAGGATAGTTCTTGACCCAAGAGTTTGCACAGCTGAGAATTTAATCTCACTTATATTTATAACTTCCTAAAAGCTGAGTTAAAGAAGGACGCTTCAAAATTTGATCAGTCTCACAAAATAAAGTCGCAGTAGGCATTACCAAGGAATGATGATGGATGGAACTCTCAACCAGCTCAAAGCATGATGCTAGAGTCTAGCTCACTACAAGACGCAGAAGTTGAGAAATGCGGAGCCATATTTTGCCATCACTGCCTACGATCGTTCTTGGTGGGAAGACCCTTTTGTCCCAAGTGCAGGTCTGTCTCCCAATAATTCCAGTTTAAGAGACCTAAGTTCGAGACCTTCAAGTTTATCCAGACAGAGATAGTTCAATTTTTTGATTGATTAAGCTATTTTTAAGCATTTTACTTGAGATAATGGTAAAATGCCAGTTTGAGGAAGAATACAAGAGGATGATAGACTCAGAATAAATTGGTAGTGAGCAGTATAAAGAGCTGCAAAGAGAATAAACCCACTCACTAATTATTTAAGTAATTGTATATGAGATTTAAGAGAGATCTAGAACTGTGGAGTTCATAACATGGAAAGCATATTTGAGCACTAGGAAAGATGCAGCTATAGAATGAGGTAGTGTGAGCAGTGCTTCGCTCTCATCCCAAGATTCATTTCCCATTCACAAATGTGTAATATTCTAAACTATTCTAAATGAAAATTACATCTTGCAATTCTAAAATTGATTAGATGCACTATGAGAATGACTGCCTATTTCGAATGAGGTCAAAGTACAGAGCCCTTTTCAAAGACTACTCCACTTTCAAAAAGCCTCCTCCCACTAAGATATCTAGCTACTAAACTCCTAAGCCCTCTTCCTTCACCCCTACTGGCAATATTCAATCTGCAGAGGACAAAAAGCAGGAGGAGGAAAAGTTAGACAAGAGAAGGATAGAGTGCATGGCAGAAATGAAAGTCAAACTTCAGCTCTTGCTTAAAAAGGCCGAGAGCTAAAAGTTTGAACTCGAAGATGAGGTTTTGAGCATAGCTCGCAAGCATTAAGACTATAGATTGTGATATACTTTCTCATCATAATTTACAGAGTATTTTTAGAAGACTACTACAAAATAATGAAAGAGAGAGTCAATTTGGGATTACCTGAGCAACAGAGATTTGTAAACCAGTATGCGGAGATCAATAAATCTAGTGACTTTATAAAGGAGCTGCTGCAGATATATGTAGAGCAACAAATATTCCCTAAGGATTTCATGATGATCGTAGATGAGCAGGTAGAGAAGCTGAAATAGGCTCAATAAGCACTCAAGAACAAAGAAATGCAGAGTTAAACTTAAGAGAAGAGTACTGCCTTTAATTAGGAAGCTTAACCTTTCATTCCACCATGGAAATAGAATAAAGCAAGCACTAATTAATTTTGAAGGATTTGAAAGTATAAGGAGATTATCTTAAATGTATATGATAGTTAATTCTCTTCAATAAATTGCTCTTAATTTCATAAGACCTTAATATTTACAGTAGTAGGAAAGTCTAATTTATATTTATGTTCATAGTTTCATTAAAGAAAAACGTCATATCATCATTCCACGCATGCTAGTTGTTATCAAAATCTCTCTGTCTCTTGAGTCGCCGCACTGTTGACTCTATCTCTATTCTATTGCTTGCTTTTACTGAGCAGCTCCGTCATTTATACTTGCTTCCTCTCGTAAACTGCCTTCCTCTCCTTCTTTATTCTACGGATGACTATCGAGTCCTTGATTAGTCCAAATAGCAGATTGCCCAGGAACATGCCTATGCACGCTGCAATGATATAGCCGATGTTATATGTCGCCATTATTATGATGATTATGATCAGATTGAGAGCCTTGATGAGGAAGTGCAGCAAGCTCACAGTGATTTTCTCAAGTACTTTAAGTCTAATCTTGCGTTGCTCTTTTTTAAACTGCTCTTTGTCTTTGTTCAAATCGATCAGCGAGTTCAAACAATTGCTAGTTATTCGCTTCCTCACTATCATATAAATAGAGTTATCGAAATATTTTGTATCTATTCTATTCTCACTAGCATGTACCACTTAACGAAGTGCAAAAGCTCTAGGATGAGGCCCATGACCAAAATACCGATTACACTTGCCCCGTAGTAGCTGCTCTTGAGGATGTAAGAGTCCTCTGAGAGGAAGAAGTTTTTGAAGTTGGCTGAGATATACATTTAGGGGAGGGTCTAAGGGAAGTAGAAGTCCCCATCCCCACGAATCTCTATACCTTGGAGCGAGTAGTTTGAAAAGGAACGGATGTAGTCTGCCATTTTAGAAATTGAAGCTGATTAATTTGATTGTAAAGAGATGTATTTTGAAAATGAAAGCTAATAAAGATCAAAGGAATGAGGGAGGAATCATTAAGGAATCCAAAAAATATCCTAAAGGAAACTTAACACTAAGTCTTCAAAGTTTCTTGCCTGTCAAAAAGGCAAAATAAGGGGTGATGAAGTCAATTTTCTGCTACAAAAGCGTTTGCTCGTCAACGTCATCACTGTCAGTTCCTGCAACCTTCAAGATTAATATTGAATTGACTCAAACAGATCAATTTTTATGGACAGATATCGGAAATGTAAAGCTCCTTAGCTTCTTGAAGGAAAACATTCCTGAGCTGCACCCATGGATCTTCAGAACTGCCCTTGGGAATGTTGTGATCCTCCAAGTAGCACTGATAAGCAGAGATGGAATTCATGTACCCAAGCACCTCGTGCAGTGTCTTCCCTGGGGTTAAATCATACCAAACCTCTTTCCTGAGAACAATTAAATAAGCACGTAAATATTCATGAAAGCTTTAAAAACAGTGAGGTGAGCTTCGAAATCGAAAGGGGTGTAGAACTTTTCAATGACTGAGCGGTCAAATCTGAAATAGGGGTAAATCTTAGTCCACATGCCCTCGTATGCCTCACTAATAGCTCTATAGTGCTTCTATTTTTCACCCTTGAACTCATATTATTGAGGGACTGACTGGCTTATTTCATAACCTTTCTCTGCCAAGTTCTCCTTCTTCATCCTCTCCTACCAGTTCTCCCCATCATAAATAACTCGTAGCTATGAAGTTATAAGTTAAAGATTTCATAAATGATCGGCTTTGAATAAGCGAGCACCAAGAAGTTTTGAGTCAAGTCCTCTGAGAGAATTGAGTTGATCGTCTTGAGTGTTTGCTCGACTGGCAGCCAGTGCAGCCCCTGACCTATGGTGAAAAGATCTACCTTGCCTAGAAGACCTTGCTCCTCTAAGAACTGAGGCAGCTCCTCGATTCCAACCTTTTGAAACTCCACATTAGGTTTTAAATAATCTTAATATGGAATCTGCCTTAAATCATCAATCTTATATTTAAATAGAGGTGATGACTTAAATTTGTCTCTAGCTTGCTAGAGCTGTTCCTCACTGATATCAGATCCAATCACTCTTTCAAAGCCCACCTCCTTTCTTGACATGTGACTTACTAAAAATCCAGTGCCAGTCGCAATTCATCTAATAAAACATCTCACCCTTCTTTATTTAAAGATATAAAATATTTATGTTAGCTCATTTGATTAAATGTCAAGGCAAATATTTCTCTTAAGATTAGGGAGTCTATCTGTGCAAATGAGATTATCCAGAAATTCTTTTGGATACTGAGGCCTGTACTTCGCATAAGATTGAGCTTAGCCCTCGAATCCAAAATAGTCCTTGCCTTCTACCTTTTTATCCATTTTAACTTCTTCGCTTTTATTTCTGATATCTTCTTTCTTTTAATTTTAATTGTCTTTTGTTAAAAACCCTCTACTACTTTGTATTTTAATTTATTGTTAAAGGAGAAACCTGCTTTGATTGTGGCCTTAAAAATACTACTCGTAGTTTATGTGACAGAATTAGAAAGCCAATAAATTTCGCGACTTTCTTATACTCTGCATACTAAGACCTGCTTTAGCAATTTTATGGTTTATTTTATTCATTCTAAACTTCATTTCCTCTAACAATCTTATCTCATAATGTTTCATCTAATAATTTATAAATAAGTGAAATTAAAAACCATACATATATCCTGTTTCCTCCCTACTCCTTCTTCTTGCAAATAAAGAGCAGTTTAATTCTATAATTTGATGGAATTATCTAAAGTGTACTGAGTGCGAGTGAGCGAGCAAATATTTCATAGTATCTTTTTTCTGTTCCTAAAAATTAAAAGCACGTCCTTGGTCTCTCCAATCACCACCCACAGCAAAGGGATGAGACAGATGCCTATTGTGATTGTCACTGGTCCCCAAAACGGCCACCTGTATTTGAATCCGCAATCATTGTCAGATGAAGACTCGAGGCCCTCTCCTATTACAAATATTCCGATAGCAGAGCCCAGAGCTCCCAAGCCCTCTATGATGCAACATATCTTGGCCAGAGTTGGCGCCTTATGAATAATGTCTAGCTCCTTCCCCATATCTGTGCAGCAGGAAATTTAAGTATTGGATTATTTTTTAAGCAAGTGACATAGATGATATTAGTGAAGCCGTTGATAAAGAATCCTAGGATCATGAGCGTTACGTAAAAGAATACTTCACCGTCATTGCATACATTTTTAATTAATTTACTAATTTAAAGTTACGAATTGTCGAAAGTGGAGAGGATGATTATATTTACGAGTGTGGAGATAATGATCGACACAAAGATCACTGGAGAGCGCCTTGAGTACATCAGGTCTGTCAAAAATCCGAGGAAAATATTGCCAACGATGGTCCCGACGTTCTTCACGGTCACAAACGAATCAAAGCTACTGAACTATTGACAGTCAAGGAATCAAATAAATTAAATTATTTTGTAAATGATGAATCCATCAAGAAAGTAAAATATTGAAAAAGAAAATCCTAAATATTAATTATGGGACAATTGAAAATATGAATAGTCCGTCTGTACCTATTTTTGAGAAGAGGATCACGAATCCATAGATCATGACTTGTCTGGTCTTCAAAAGTTGGATTATGCCTATTTTCTAAATGTATGAATGCTGCTAAATTGTCTTTTCTCCTTAAGTTCCAATCTCTGTGTGCTCCTTCGATTCTCTCTACACCCTATCATAAGATTAAACTTTTATAGGAAATTAAAGTTTAATTCTCTATAAGATATCTATTTCACTTTGATAAATTCATATAGATGGAAAATTTAATGAGGAATTAATTATCACAATTAAATTTAAATAAGCAATAAAGTAGAATCATTAATTTTTTATTTAAAAGTTCTTCTCCGGCTTGGGTGTGATAGACACAGCAGATTCCTATTGATCATAAAAAGACAATTAAGAATCTTTAAGGCAACAAATGAATGCTTTTTTGATTTTGGTTCTTGACCTTATCTAAGAATTTATTAACTTTCTTGGCCTCGTTATTGAATTCATCGATTAGATATCCACTGCTGACAGGGATCGGTGTCATGAAGTAGTAGTTGAAGAAACCCATTATAACAAGTAAGCAGGTGTTTATTAGCTGACACCACATCCACCCGTTGTTATTGTCTCCTGTTTCAAACCACTTGTTTGCCCTCCTCTCCAGGTTTATGGCAACGATGTGAGCTAAATTTATGCAAGTCATGTATTATGAAAATTCATTAAACAGCGAAAGACAATATTTTCAGTATTTATTTTTGCAATAGATGCCCAAAATAGTTCCTCTAAAATGCCTTGTGAACCACTCTGCAAGGATGGTCGTGAGCAATGGGAACAGCAAAGCCCTTACTACTCCGTTTATGATGTGGATAGCATAAAGATAGACGATCGATCTAATTGGAATAGCACCGACTAGGAACACGAGAAAGTAAGTCAAAGAGGTCAGCCAACATATGATAGCAATCAACTTCCTTCGATCGTACTTGTCAGGTATCGGATACTGAAAACCTTAATTAAAAAGCACATTCATTACTGCTTCATGAAATATGAAACACAAACTGACGAATAGTGTTAAACTGAGAGCTGCATCAAGATAGATGAATGATTTCTCATTATCAGGTTTTGCATTTTCTAGGGGGGATTCTCCATTTATAGTTAGTAGAATTTCATTTCTGGAAACAGACCAGAATTCTTTCTCCAAGTGCACAACAAATGCTGTGCAATAGCAAAGCATGAAGACTACTATCTATCTATTGCGCAAGCCTTGAGTACTGCTTGATTCAATAAGCATGGTAACATCTATCACTTGAGCCACTTGAATAAGTTAATTAGAATTAGAGTAAGAGTTTGGAGAAGACGCTCTCGACCCTAGTAAGTTTTAAGAAATCAAAGGCCTTCCCTCGGGCATTTGTTGTTACAATAAACTGTTATTGTTGTTATTCTACTTGTTAGTATAATCTAATAGAGAGAATGATATTTATTATCAAAATATTAGTGGCTCTGCTGCTCGTGCTATCAAGATGCATGTATCTGCTGTAAAGCGGCTCTTCATTGATTTAAGAATTCTTATCATGTGATTTTAGCGCAAAGATGTCCTCTTTTGTAAACTTCTTACTCTCTCTTCTCTATCCTTTGAGACTTTCATCCGATTCTCCCTCTTTCAAAGTTAGAGAATCGAGATTACAAATTCTCTTATAAATTCTTCATAAAATGATTTGAATCAGTTCCATCTGCGTTTTCATCCAAAGATTGCCCACCATTCAGACTCGGAGCTAATGGATGAGTCAGAGATACATCCGAAAATTTAGCATTCCCTACAGCTCTATTTGTTATGCTCTGATTAATTAGCCCAGAGTCCTGCTTAAACTTTTTCATTTTATAAGTCAATCAATTCTATATCCTTTTAATTTTATAACATCTCTTCTAATTGTAGACTCACTCCCGATTTTTTTCAATATTCTTAAAAATAGAAATTAACTTATGAACTAATAGAAATAACAATTAAGCACTTCTTCAAGAACAGACAAGCATCCTGAACCTTTCCTTAGGGCTGATTGACCTAAATAGTTCAACATCCTTTATGTACACTCTTCTTTAAGCGCCCTCAATGTTTTCTTAACTATTCTATTAAGTA
>JAJKFJ010024009.1:0-23466 GCA_027382625.1 Tetmemena sp. SeJ-2015 | reverse complement strand
TGCTCTCAAGCACACCACGCCTACATAAATAACCCAATTTTAATATCTTGTTATAATTTCAAGGGAGTGTACTTTTTGTGGCGAGGGATGCAACTCTTGCAACTATTTCCTCGGGTGTGAGCTGTGCCTTCCATTAATTATTTTAAAAAATAAATATGACTAACCATAGTTACTTAATGTTCCAGGGAGAGTAAACTCAATCGGCTAGAATGAATTCTATTCTTCAACTTTTAGTATTTGCTCTTGTAAGTTAGTAGCCAATATCAAAACTTTAATAGAAAGAGGATTTTCATAAATTCTCACTCAATCATATATTCTCTAGCCTTAGTATTGAAGCAATTGCTAAATTTAAGATTTCTTATTACAAAATAATGCAAAAATGGGGAATAGCATTTCTTCTTTCCAAAGAAATTATTTGGATAGAGGTATAAAGTCCTCAAACCTTAAATTGATAATAGAACCTGCAAATATCTTCATAAAAGTTTAAAACTTATTTCAATTCTCAAATTTTCCTTTTAGACTGCTCAGATCCCAAGAGATGCCAGACTTGTAATCCCCTTGATACTAATTAATGCGCTATCTGCAATAGCAATTTATCTCTTAAATAAATATTAAAAAAATACAATTTCATTGATACTAACACAGGAGTTTGCTCTTCTGTCTCCTCTGACATAGATTTGAATAATTAAAGTTAAATAATTTTAAAGCAAAAATTAATTTTTGTTGAATAATTGTGATCTTGCGACAGATTCCGATAGTATGGTTTGCCAGGTGTGCAGTGATAACTATTTTGTAAATTCGAAAGGGACCTGCTCAAAGTGTAAAATTGATAACTGCTTGGAATGTTCGAATGCATACACCTGCACTCTCTGCTAATCGGGCTACTCTCTCTTTTCAAACTCTACAGGATAATTTATAAAGGCTTAAATAAGTCTCTTATATGATATTTTGTGTTGGTAAGATTCATTAAAAGTCTCTCATTCTTTCTCATCCCTTCAAAAGGCTCTTAAATTTTAAGCTTTAACTTTCAAATTTAATTTCATTAGGAGTTACGATATACTTTATCATTTTTATCTTCTATAGATTGTAACTTTGACGCTGCAACTCAAGCTACCTCCATCTTTGCCGATTGCGAGGCATGCACAGTATTATCTGCAACCAACCCTGTTCAAACTATTTGCTAAGTTTGCAAAAATGGTTTCTTAATTGCAAATGCTGATGGCTCTCTTCAATTTTGCATTACTTTAACTTATCTAAAAATTAAAAAAAGATTTTACATTATATTTAGTGAATGCTCGGCCAGATGTCCAGATGGGGAGTATGGAATTAAATAATACGGGCAGAGAGGCAGACCTATACAAAGCGTTTGCTTAGGTAAATTTATCAGTGTTAATCTTAACTATGTGCAATAGCTTGCGACTCATCTTGTGAAACTTAAAAATATTAAGAGACTTTCAATAGAAAATTATGAAATCTTGCATAATAATTCAAATTCATTATGCTTGATAACACTTCTTCATTAGGTATTATGTTTTTAATCAATTCTAGGTTTTAACAAAATCCTTTCTCAATCCTTTCTTATTCTATTAAAACTTTCATATAAATATTATAACTTTAATAGCAGTTTCTATTTCCTATTTTCTTAAAATTTTGAATTTAACTCTTGAATTTATATTTTATAACTTTATTATTTTAAGGTTATTTTATGACATAAGATTTAAGATTTTATTTAATTTTTTCTTCGGTATTTAAGAGTTTCCAAAAGTACGTGATTTAATCTCCTTGTGAAATCTGCTTCCTCCAAAGTAGTTTTCATAATGATCATCATCGTCATCATCATATTCAAGCTTCTAAATGATATCTTTGCCATAGAAAGTAGAATCTGGTTTGAAAGTAATGAGCTGATCGTAGCTGCCTTTCTTCAAATGTTCAAGCTTCTCTGCTATTTCCTCAATTTAGGTATTATTAAAATCGCTTTGACTGAGGATAGAATCCTTTCTTTCTTCCTCTTCCACATCCGATAAATCCGCAGATTAAAAAAAAGTGATTACAAAGTGTGTATGTTCTTCTTCTTCCTTCTTATCAAATTTCCATCAGCATCTTCATGAGATAGAAGCTTGTCAACTTTGCTAGAGTATTGCTAGTCATTCAGTGTCGCTGGATGTCCTTAGTTGAAAAAGCTCTACCTCATCATGAAGCTTTCCTTAGAGTGTGGAGCGTTTTCCGAGTCTAAAGAGGAGTCTAGGTTCAGACTCAGTTTTAGGTCTTCAAGCTTTGCAAGCTATTTAGTGAATCTATGATGAGCCGACTCGTATTATTCATGCTTTCTCTTTTTTATAACTTTTGCTTAACCATTCTAATTTAGAATAACAATAAAAATACAAGGAATAAAGAAAATTAAAAATCATATAGTGGAGGAGAATTAAACTATTATTTGTGAGAGTTTAGAGTGAAGTCATGCTTAAATTAATAGAATCCAGCCCTTAAATGCATTCACAAGAATATATTATCAGAGAGATTTTAAGAAAATACGACCAGCAATGATTTATTTCTTTTCTAAAATATTTTAGCTTATTTTTCAATTCAAAAATATTAAATTTATAAATTATAATTCAATTTTTACTAAACTGAAATATTTTAGGTAATAAAAAATAGATGCACAAATTGACTGGAAAGATATTAGTTTTCTTGATGTCATTATGCTTTTTTAATATCAAGAAATTAAATTTATTGATCTAATTGAACTACTAAGTTTGTGATGTTGGCAGCTTAGTTCTCATTCTTTTGTAATGCTAATCAAGGTTCCCTACTTCTCTTGCTTACTTTCTATGGCTATTGAGTTAAATTTGTATTTATATAAAAAGTTCTTAGAGTTTGGAATTAAGATTAGTGCTGGCTAGCTGCTTTTGAGCCTTTTATCTTTCCAAGTTAGTTTTCTTGAATTTAGCCTGAATTAAATCGTCCTCCCTTGCTGACCTTGACAGACTTGTGCTCTAAAATATACTTTGCTAATTTTGTGCTTGACTAAATTAACTCATTTATATCCTCATCTGTCACAATAATCTTCTAAGGCTTATTAAATCACTTTTAAAATATATTTAAAGCTTTTAAATATCCTTCTTGTAAAATACTTGTGAGCCAGTTATGGATTTTTGATAATTGGCTTTGTCTAAGTTTATCTCTCCTTCTACTTTATTTGCAAAGTCAAAAGCACCTCTTTCTAAATCCTTAAGATTTTATTAGGATTGCACCAGTCTATTTTTAAGATGGTCCTCTGCATAATTAAATTTGTGTTATTAATTTCGAGTCATGTTAAATTTAAAGTAATATAATTGTCAAAGCCTAATGTTGCAATATCTCTATCAATTGAGGTCAAAAGCTGCTGATTTGGAGCAATTATCTCTCTCAGTGAAACCTATTAAAATAATTGTGTTGGTTGTTAAGCTCTGCTATCATTGTGTCCACTCGAAAAATAAGCTTATCCTTTGTTTCTTGTACTATAATTGAGACCTTCTCCGACCTATAAAAGCTAGCCACTGCTCACCTCACTCGAGTATTGAGAAGAGCTTTTTCCCTCTACTCCTGTCTCATCATTCATATTACTTTTTCTGCTGCTCGCCTTCAAAATGTCTATTGACAAAGAATCGCTGGCTATTTTCTTTTGAGATATTTTAAGAGTACGAGTTGTTTTATCGTTGTTTGCATTAGGGTGGAAAGAATTCTTAGGGAGGAAGTCTGCATCTTCTTCGTTATCAAGCAAGAAAATGAATTAAATAAATCATTTGAATTGCAAAATGTGAGATACTAAACTCTGCGTAAAAAAGAGGATATAGTTTTTGCGCATGAGTGCCAGACATATATCTCACATTATCTCCGTTGTCATAAAATAAAAGAGCATCCTGATTTACTAGATCCTCTTGGATCTTCTTAGCTATCGTTCTCGCATTTTGCTTTCTGGTGAACCTCTCTTGATCTCTCTTCCTTTGATCCTCAGTTCTTTTATCCAGGTCTATTCCTGCTATCTCAAGTATTTAATGCTCATTAAATATAATGCATGCTTGTATTTTGTTCCTTTGGAGGTATATTTGCAACTTTTCAACATTCTTTTAATTGAGTGTGAGAATACCAGCATCATGAATTTATCTTAGCCTCTCTAAAGATTCAATGTATTTCTCTCTGAAACCCTCATTGATTTCTTATTTGATTGCTTCCTCTTGGAGAATCTTAAATTTGGCACTGTCTCCGCATAGGAATAGCCAAATATAGATAACTTTGTACTTCTTGATTAGCATTTGTCTGATTTCATCTAAGAATTTGACTAGCCAATAGAGCACAAAGATTAAATTAGAAGTCACAATTACCACAAAGAAGAATATCACGCTGTTGTTAGTCAAGTACACTAAAGTATTAAGTAAGTTTAAACTCAAAGAAAAAAGTTTTTATGAAGTGATTAAAATTATTATTTGACTTCTTGAATTACAATTTTCACTTACCTCCAGAGCTGTTAGAAGTGGATTCGGTAGATTATGTACTAGATAAAGTTGAAGAAGTTGAAGTTGAATCATCTCCACTGACATCTAAGACAAAGAAGATACCGCAGAATATGGAAATCATAGAGGCGATAAGTGAGAGAGTCTCAAGACGATTCAATGAAATAGTCATAAAGGGCTCAGTTCTCACATTGAGCAGCACAAATACTATCAACATTAGAAATACCACCAAGGATAAGTATATTATATGTTCCATTATTTTCAAGGCTTAGGTAATCACTCCAAATCTAACAAGGAAAGTAGCTATGAATATAAGGACTATCTTTCTATACATGATAGCAACCTCCCAATAGT
The DNA here is from genome assembly GCA_027382625.1 of Tetmemena sp. SeJ-2015. Taxonomy (NCBI): domain Eukaryota; phylum Ciliophora; class Spirotrichea; order Sporadotrichida; family Oxytrichidae; genus Tetmemena; species Tetmemena sp. SeJ-2015. The sequence continues at coordinate 18,622 of JAJKFJ010024009.1, read as the reverse complement.
AAAACTTCAATCTGTAACCTCTGAATAAGAACCCGTATTTCTGCTTAATTATAAGGCTCTCGAGTCTATGAGATTATCTAACCATCAAAACAAGAGCAAAGAATGGGATTCCCAACCCCCATGCTATCAATGCAGGCAGAGCTATTCCGAAAGACCACAAATAGTGTTGCCCCATATAACATACTTCCTCAAGATCTTGCTTCATCCTTGAGTCTCCATCTATTGTTAAGCAACTATAAAAGTATAAACGCCATAAGGAATTGATGATTATCTTACTTAAAAGTATTAAAGACATATTGCACTATGTTCGGATGCACTAAAAAGAGAAGAATTACTAGAGTGGATATTCCTTTCACTGACATAATTTATCTATTTCTCTATCTCCTTCCTTCAATTCCCCAAAAGCCGAAGCTTAAAGCGAACAACAAGAATTTAATCATTTTTAAAGCGAATATATATATTGAATGGTAAAAGTACGAATAGCAGTAGCTTAAAGTATTGTTATACTGATTTTGAATAAAAATAAGTTTGGGTGAGTATTTTATTAAAACTAGAGTTATAGTTCTGACTAATTTATATGGACAAATAATTTATTTCTTCATTTGATGAATAGTAGGGGCGTATAATCCAATTATTAGAGCCAGAGGAGCCGTCTCCACCTTGAAGAAAACAATCAAATGAGAAAATCTGCTCAGAAGCTTTCCCAACCGCTTCAGAGCTCTAAAAGAAAGTTCTCACAATTTTGGGCCAATCAAAATTAAAAGAGGAAGTGACCATCAAAAGCTGTATATGATTCAGCAATATCTTTAATATAACAATTATTTTTTTTCTGAATCTTTTGATAGACTGAGGTAACGTTTTTAGTATCAGAGGCTCCGTTTAAAGTTGAGCGAATCATAATTACAACGACAATAACTGCTGCTATGATTATGAAAGTTATCCTTAGGATATTTTGAACTTTATCAGGGCACTTAGAGCATTCGAAGTTTGCTGTTCTGCTGTAGCCACTTTCACAGTCTGAACATAGAATTCCTTGATAGCCTTCATCACATTCGCCTAATGAGTTCCAAGTAGGTTCAACAAAGCCGCTATGAAAAGATAATTAAAAGCATTTTGTTACAGGCAAGCAGAGTATTTAAAGCATTCAACAAATACAGATGATGTATTGCTCTTTCTCCAATAACCTGGCTAAGGTCCGATGTTACTCCCTCCGTTGCAAATTGCTGTTGAAGGACAAGTTTAGCAAGATCCAGGTGAAGTCATTTGTATTTATAAATATTGACTTCCTACATTTTTATTGTATGAGAGAAAAGCTTTGATCCTAAGCACAACTGACGCACCTAAATTTTTGAATTTATATCTTAAAATTTCTTACTTTCCCTGGTCTGTGAACTATTCTCCGACTGAGCAATTTCTTAAGCTTATCTTAAGGTCAAATGTTATTAAATCGTTTGTACTTGAGTTTGAGTTATTCAAACTCTCTAGATACTCTTAATTTAAACTTTTTTAACAAAGATTTATTCTAAATCTTTGTTAGCTGGCTTGTTTGGATTGATCCCATCAGTAGAATAAGACAGCTAGTAGCTTTGTCCTGGAGTTCCTGAGAAAGTTATTCCCTCTAATATGAACATTCCATTCACTGAATAATTTATCATTAAGATCTATATCTGCTTATAGATCTAAGAATGAATAAAAGGAGGTTATACCTTCTAGCAGTGCTGGGTAAGTAGCTTGGGATGAGCTTGAAACCTAAACTTAAAGCTTCGTCGCATTCTAAGTTCCCACTATTTGTCCATATTTGTCTGTCAAAGCGATAAATTGCTTTTCAATCTAGCCTCCACTTCTCGCGTTGCTTGAAGTTTGAGTGGTAGAGTTAAAGCCTGACTCATCAGTAAGAAATAAATTAAATGAGACTAATTACAAAGCAAATTAACAGTTGTGATTGAGTTTAGAGCTCTTAGAATTCTCTCTCCAATATAAGAAGTGAGGCCAGTTGCCCTGTACATCTAATAATTATAGTCTTTCTCAGTTATCAAAGTTAGTTTTTAAGCATAGGTCCCAATATCAATTTCATAATTTTTAATCAAGTGATAATAATTTAACTAAATATTGTTTGCGTAGATCACTGCTTAATTATTTTAGAATAGGAATTGTTAAGCTAGTGTAGTATAGATAGGCTCATTGTCGTTGTAATAAATGCCGCCACCTGAGTTATTCGCCCTGCATCCAGAAATCACACTCTATCCTTTGAAAGTTAGTTGGCAGTTATATGCTAATTAAGGATAAATTTATGCTGTCGAATCACAGTCGGTGTAAATTCTTCATATTTTTACAATGAGAGAAAATACTATAACTTAATTAAATTCCGCCCCCGTTTAAGTAGGATTAAGAATCCATAATCTTCAAGTTTTGAATGACCATATTTTGTATATTAGAAAGAAGAATGGCTCCTCCATTATATACGTATGCTATACTGCTAGAGACTTGAGTGTTTAGGATTGAGTATCTCAGATCTTTAGAGTTGAGTATTTTCTTTCTGTTCTCTGTCTCCATCAAATAAATGGCGCCGCCACTACCAGCTCTTCCTTAGGAAAGTATAAATTTTCTTATTAATCTTAATAAAAGTTTAGAGTTAGATAGTGAGAATCTCTCGCAATCTAAACAATTTGAGAATAAAAACATATCTCGTATTTAATCTAAGCAGTAGTTAAATAGCTTAAATAAAGTATCTATTTTTGAGTAGATTATTCCTCCAGTGTCAAAATTCATAACTGCGCTGATTGTCTCTAATAAAACTTTACGAATAAGTTTCTTACTAGAGGCAATTAATGTGTCTGCTGTGAAATTGATCATGTTAAAGCTGAAAGAGCTTGGCTGAAAGATTAGTTGAGATGATGAAAGTGAAGCTTACAGAGACTGCATTGAAAACTGTTGAATTTTTAATGTTGACTCCTGATTCTGAAAATTCAGAGTAGATATCGCCCCCGCTATAAGTAGCATAGTTGTTCGTGAAATAGCTACTCTAAGATTAAATTATTAAATGAGATAAACTCGTTATGGAGAGTGACGCAAAATTAGAGGAGTAGATAGCTCCTCCTCGATCATACGCAGTGTTCTTAGTAAAGTTTGTAGAAGTGACACTCACAGTTGAGTCTGAAATAATTAGAGAACAAAATATCTACCTCCTTAAATGTAGATTGCTGCTCCTTAGGCTGCTTTCCCATTAAAATTTACAAGTTTAATTCATGAATATAAAATATAGTTATAGAGAAAGACGATCCTTAGATACTAAGCTGAACTTTCATAACAACATATATCTAAGATGAAAATATAAAATTCTCACTCATTTTATAATTAAGAGATGCTAACTAAGTCTGTTGAGAAGATCTAATAAATTTAAATGATTTGATCACCTTCTAATCTTACTCTAAAATTTAAAATCAAAATAACATATTTAATTTTCTCTGAATCTCGGAAAGTAGTACCTTCTATGGACGCATTTGAAAAGGCGAGGAAAATGTTTTTGGACTATGAAGAGGCTTAGTTTTTATAGAAATCGCAATCTTTGATCTGAATGTAATCAGCATTCATAGTCTTGATTGTATCCGAGGTGGCTATATTGTTCTAGAATTTGCTCGTCTTAATTATGATGCTCTATAAATTTAGCTTGAATAAGAAAAATAATGATTTACCTTGCCTGACTATAAACTTTTTATGTTTATTTTTTATATATTGATAAATAATTTAATTTTAACAAGCTGAAAACTGATCCTCTATTAGCTTGATTATTGGAGAAGGTTGACTAATTCAAATTCATGATTGATTATGTTATTAGCATCATAACTCCTCCTTCGTTTTCTGCCTTGTTAGAACTAAAATATATCATAAATTATAGACAAACTAATCATGATTATCAAAATTTTCATTTAAGTAAATCAGAATCTGTAGAGATATGTTTGAAAAGAAATAAAATGTATTCATTACTCGAAAAATACAATCGTTTAGTAAATTAAGAGGGTAATTAGTTTTTTTTTTTTAAAAAAAAAATATGAATATCACCGAAATTGGCATTTTTATTTTTATAAGAATAAAAGGAAATTTATTTATTTATTTATTATATTTCATAAGTTGTTAAGTTTTAAAAACTAAAAGTGAGTCCTTGAGCATAAATTTTGGATTCATTATCTACAAAGATAGCTCCTCCTTCTTTTGCATAGTTTAAAAATAAATATGGCTTTTAGTTACTTTGAAATGTACTGCTAATTAGTGTCGCTCTGCATTTTCAAATACGAAAAAATAAAGCAAATTAAAAGATTTGGAAATCTTGATGGATCCTCCTTTATAGGCTGAGTTTTCTAAATTTTTAACTAAATTATTCTAAATTTTATATACCTGTGAACCATATTAAATTATTCATTTTTGCAGGAAAAAATATACCTTTTTGAACCTTGAGTTTTTGATTGTTGCATTTGAGATAAATATAAATTGAATATTTTAAGATAGACTCTATTTCAAGAGCACCACCTGCTTTAGCTGACACACATCTTTAAATCCAACTATCGCTTATCAAAGTTGAGCCAAGTCCCAATTATTTATAAATAATATTTATGATTTAGTCCACTAAGGTAAATTGCACTCCCATATTTTCCAGAGTTATCATCTTGGCTGAATTCAGTATATATTCAATTTATATAATTCAGTTTAAGATATGGAGACCGTTTGAGGTTAGCAAGAAATGTTAGAGCAATCAATTTATAACTTAAATTTATTCTATAAGAGCTGATCAATTCAAAATAATCGATCGACCCAGTCAGATATACAAATTTACCAGTGTACATAATTACATTCATAATTATTTTTTATAACAATGAATAAATACAATTGAGAATCAGTGGATTGAGGAAGGTATATATTTTACACTGTTGAAGATTAAATTGAAACGCTTTTACAATTAAAAAATGAATATTCTTTATTAGGTAAAATTTTTATAATGCTTTTGATAGAACCTGAGTATAAGAAACCTCCGCTATCGAGGTAAGTTTGAATTTTAGTTATTTTAGCATTGCTGATTATAAAATTTAACTAAAGGTGATTATATAAATACTATTGATCGAAAGAGTGAGTTAGTAGTTGGCTACGTAAATTGCTCCTCCTTATTTATAAGAAGAGCAGCTAACAAAGTTGCTGTCATCAAATTCATATTAAATAAAAAGCGAGATTTGTTTTAATGTAAAAATAATAAACAATTATTCATTTAAATTGTTGAAATATTATTTATAAGTTTCATCAATAGTTATGCTAGGGGCTACACTTACTGTAGATTTACTCCTTGAAGAGGAAATGACACCGCCATTTATCGAAGATTGAGTGAGGTTGAAAGTGGCACTCTTAATTTCGATTGCCTAACCATGAACAAATTAAAAATACAGTGCAATTTTAAACCATCAAGATGATAAATTGCTGCTCCAGTCTATGAAAATAAAAATGTATGCATAGATTTCCTAGTAGGTATCATAATTTATATATTAATAACCTTAATAATCTTAATTTATGCTTATTATCACTTGTAATTTGAGCTTTCGTGTCTTGTATAATTAATCACATAAACTCGTTATAAATTGCCATTTTGATTGTATGGTGTAGGCAGCACCTTATAGACTGACAGTCCTTCTGAATAAATTTGAAACCGAGTATAAATGAATCCTTATCTATTTTTATGATGAGGTAAAAGCCACCTTGGTAGAGTCTTCAGAACTGAGTGAGTTGAGGTAGATGGTGCCTCTGCTGTAGATGGGAGTCGTATCAAACTTGCAATTCTTTATGGATACCTCAGATGCAAGCTCTACATACATCAAATGTAAATATCATCATAATTTTATGATTGCTATTTTATCAATCCTAGATAGTAGAGAAGTTTAAGATTTTTTAAAATCAAACTTAGATAGTCGTATTAGCCGACTGATTAGAGTGTATCGTCATCATCGAGTACAAAGTTTAGCTTCTGTTTGATTGAAGTGGCACTGAACACAGGATTTGGGACGGTCTCGACTTGACTAAATTTAGAGTTCTCTATTACCACAGTAAAAATAAACTTTAACGCTATTAAAATTAGTAATTTAAATAGTAGTTCCTGATTAGATGGAGTAGAGAAATTAGTTAACCGTCTTCTACTAATTCAGATCTGCTAGGCCTCTGTCGCCTATGTATTTTAGCTTATTTTAGGGCTTTAAAAAAATATTTTAAACATTTTTTTAAAAAGCAGATTTATTAATGAGTAAGAAAAGGATTTTTATAAGGATCCCCCTTCTTTGGTAGATAATTCTTGTTAAATTGAGAATAATATTTGGATACAACTACATATAAAATTGATAATTTAAATGTAAGAAGAATTCTTGAAAGTGAACTTAACATTTGAGCCGAGAATAAGAAGTTTAAATTAAATTGTAATATAGAGTATATCAATGGTGTTGCTCTGCTTGTTAGGGTAATTTGCATTCTGTTTCAATGATATCTGCTATAATGTACAAGCTGTGATATTCTCTTAATAAAAAAAAACAACTTATAAAATCGCTTTCCCAAATCTATAATTGCAATAGCCATAAACCTGTAAGTAATTTATTTAAGTAAAGTGGATTATATTAAAGTTTAATGAGGTTGCTTTAGAGTATGTAAGCGAAGGGTCCTCTGTCTAATGCTAAGATGTCGGAGAATCAAATACTAATAAAAAAGAGAAACTGATGTAGCTGAGTTAGATACTCCCTATGCTTTATGATGTAGTTGAGGTTTAAAATTTAAAGCAAAGCTTAATAGGTTGGTTAATAAATTTAATCACTATATATAAATTGGCGATGAGCTGTACTGAATTACTCCCCCACTTATTTACGAAGAAAATTGTGTTACTATAGCGGATTCTATAACAACTTGTGAGCCAAAATAAATAACTTTTGCCAAGAGTTGCGTAGACTAAGCAACCCTCTTAGCACATCACTCCAGTATAACTCATAAACTAATGTGACTATTTAAATATCAGCTTCTATATTAATTGGGTTTATTATTGGCTATACATATATAATTAAAGCTACTATGTTGCACTGGTCGCAATAGTAAACTCCTCCTTAAAGTGCGCCTGTCCCCATAACAATACCAAATGATTCGATTAGGTTTACATTAGCGTTTAAGTTCTAATTAAAATAGAGCATATTATAAGTTGTATATGCCTCCTCCATATTGAGTAGAGCCTGCTAAATAACAATAGTAAAACTTATTTAGAGTGGAAGTAACCACAGAAGGATTTTTAGCGTGAAGATTATTCTATAACATAAATATAAGAAGATAAAACTGAGAGCCTTTAGTTTGCTTTCCTGCAAGTAAAGCTGCAGCCGCTTCTGCCTGTAGTGTTGGATAAAAATATTTTATCCAACTATTTTAAGCACTTCTTAAAATGGAATTAAAGAAAGATCTTCGATACTGGAAACTGTGTTTTGCATAATCTGAATTTACAAAATTATATTCTACAAATTTGAATTGAAAGCGAGTCATTGGCTTAGTTATAAATTAGAGCCCCGCTTTTTAGCGCATATACATCTATGAAATTATTGCTAATAATCTTCCCTGAAGTGACATTGGTTTATAGTTAAAGTACACCTCCGTTAAATGAATTTGAATTAAACATTTTGAATTACTATATTAAGTTATGATTGATTGAGCCAGCATGAAAGAATTTAATATAGGTAAAATTCTCCTAATTATTAAATTTAAGAAGGAGCAATTTGTCACCATAAAGGTAACTTAAAAATAGAATTTGAATAACTTTGTTTGCGAAGACTTTAACAAATCCGCCACCCCTTATTAGGCCATCAGTTAGGAAGGTTTACTCCACGCCTGAAGCTGTAGTTTCATTGATTACCGTGTTCTTTATTGTCAAAGCAATGTTGCAATTGGGGCACGAGATGTACATGAACCCACCATCATTCAATTTAATTTACCACATCTTCTACTTATAAATATATACTCATCATTCAATCCACGAACATCTAATATAGCGAAGTTATAAAGAAGCATTTATACCCATATTTTTTTATTTAATAGAAATAAGTTGTCAATGGTTACAGGAACATCTTAAGTTATGTTGAAATAATCAAGGTACATTCAATGTTTTATAGATAAATAGAGTTATATATACATAGCTCCTCCTTGATAATATAATATATAAATAATAATGATAGGCAACATTCTTATAGAACTCCTAAAATATATTAGCATTCATAATTTTAAATGATAAAACTATGGATTTGAGATTTGAATATCAATGCAGTTTTTGCAGTAGATGGCTCCTCCTCTGGCTCCAACATTTAGTTACATAGATTTTATTTAAAATTATAATTTCCTGCATAGAGACTTCCCTTCTCAATGAAATTATAAGGGCCATAATTTATTGTATGAGTGTGTTTTGGCCATTAGATCGTATGGCTACCACTCCACCCTTGGAAGCAATTTTAATAGTAAGAAAAAATTAAATGTAATTTGATGAAGCTAGGACTCCTCTAAAGAACAAATAAATCATAAGTAATTTTATTTAAAAGAACTTATTGCCCTCTGAGTAGAAAGTCATGCACCCAATATCACCCCCATTTATACAATTTATTCCCTTTAAATAAATTTAAATTTAGGTAAATCAAACTCCCATAATCGAGGTCAATCTAGTACATGGACTGGATGTAGTAGAGGTACAAGTCAGTTGCAAAACTATATAAGTAAATGTAAGTTAAGACTGCTGTATTAGCAAATGCATATAAAACTTATACTTACTATTTCCAGTCTACGTAAGGCACTGGATAGAACTAGTCGTTATTTGTTTAAAATATTTGAAATTAAATTTGTTCCATCGAAGTAGCTATTTACGACATTCAGTTGTACTGGCTGATTCTGGGATATTTAGATAAACCAGCCCCTTCTTTCAAAAAATGAAGTATAATAAATGCCTTCAAATATAAGAATCTTTGCAAATCGTTCACAGTAATTAGAGAAACCTGAGCCATGATATCTTTTGCCTGAATCGCATCGTTGAATAAAATAAGCAATTTTTAAATTAAAACATTTTTAAAAGAAAAGAGAAGACTCGATGTGCACACATTTTGCAGCCCCATAGTCTTACGAGAACTCTTCTATCATTATTAAGATAATTACAAATATAATATTTGTAAATAAGTTTTAAATATGAAGGTTCCCATGAAGTAGCCAGTTCAAATTTAAATTAATTTAAGTTACATTAGTGACATTGAAATTGTAGAACATTATGTTCGCAAATATAAACTATAAAATGAAACTAATGAAGTATATTAATTACAAAAATGAATAGCTCATTTCACAAAATTGAATTTGAGTGGAATATATTCTTTTATGTTAGACCTATGAAAGTTTTTGAGAAAGAGAAAGGCTCCTTAAATAATAAATTATAACTAATATAAATGAGATTTGCTCCATAGGCATGCGAGTAAGAGCTCTCAACCTAGACTGAATTGAAGTTAATGTTGTAGGATTTAAATATATATTCCATTAAATTTGAATTTTATACTTTTAAAATAAGTAAGATTTATACTCAGCAGCAAGAGCCAACTATGTTTGTGTATCATAACTAGAAGGATAGTAAATTTTGAGGAAGCCTCCCTTCTAAGCTATCATGTTTTTGATGAGGACATTTTTAACCATGGTGTAGTTAGAAGATGTGGATGGATTGTAAGGATACATACTAGAGGGATGAAACTCAACCTCTAAAATTCTTTCTTTATAGAAGCTGAAAAGAAATTGTATAAGAATATAAGATTCCTGAGTAGCCAGTCATGTTATAGCTCTACCCATTATTTGATATTGACTTGTCCATGTAGTTTTTGTTCACGTTTTCAATCTAGCAATTCTAGTTCAATTTAAAATGTTTGGTGAATAAAATAATTATTCTAGGCAGTGAAATCAAAAGCTTTGAAGTTCATCGCTACCTAATTTATAATTATCATAGAGAAAATTGGTTACTCTATCGTAGAGAGCACTTTTACAAAAGATGCTTAAATAAATATTGATTTATTATAATGCAATCGTAGTTCAAAATCTGAAAGCCAATTAAGTACACTCTCTTCAAAGGCAAGGCTTGGTATCTGCTGAATCAAAATATAATTATAACTTAAATTTATATTTCTTGAATCTCACAAGAAGAGAAGGGTTGACCAACTAATCACCAACTGAAGTAGATACCATTTAGACAATTAAATTATCATTCTTTCTAGAATTTATCTTCTACATTTTAATTGAATGTTGCTCTTAAAATATTAGCAATATATTGCTCATTTAAAAGCCAGTGGCCACAAAAGCAGAAATTTAACCTACAAGAAATTTAGAATATGATTAAAAGTATCTTACAAGTAGCTTTTTCTATTTAAGAAATAGCATTTTTAATAAATAATTAGCAGAGTCCTTGCAAGCTATCATAGGGAGAGTAGTTCCCAAACCCATGTCGACTATAAATAAGTTTCAGACATTCTTAAGACCACAAGATTGACTTACAATTATTAACAGGGTTGAGAGACGTTGATTGTGATGCTGTAAATAATTAAATTATGAATCTATTAAAATTTAATGGAGAGATGCTGCGAAAACCCAATTCTTATCTTTAGTAAAGGCGTTCACACTTCCAGTACAAGTGTCCAATCCTACGTTTGTCTTAAAAACTAATTTAAATTAATGGTTTTGAAGAGAGAGCTCTCCGTAGAAGTAATTAATCCATAGGAAATTTGCTCTATTCATGCCATCAGTCATAGTCTCAAGCAAATAGTTTTTCTTTAAAAATAATTTGATATTTCATATCCTTACATAGTTTGAGTAGCTGACTATGTCTATAAGAGAGATAAAAGTAGCATGTGTTATTTATAGAATAGAGCTGAGCAGATTGCTGCTTGAAAGAGTGGAAGGAGAGGATTGCTGGCGAGTTAAACTTATCAGAGAATATGGCAAGTACAAGTTCTTGCTGCTATCTTAAATTTAGCTTCATAATTATTGATATTATATTCAAAAGTTTAGATGTTAATTTTGCATAAACTATCTGAAAGATCAGCATATGATAGAGAAAGATTGTTATAGATCAAATTGGGCGTACTTTAGCTGCCATAATATTCTACTAAACTATAGTCATAATTCTATATAACTTAATTTGAATTTGCAAAAAATAGTTTGATGTAAAAATAAATAAAATTTTAAATAGTTTACCTCGATGGTGTTTTCACCATTGGTTGAGTATTTTTCATTATTGAGATAAACTCTCTAAAACCCGATAATGTTTATCATTCCTTTATTTCCACCTGCGAAATTTTCAAGGAAAACATTATTCCTCAGCTCTATTATAAATAGCTATACTTACTAACATATTTAAAATCATATATTTGCTTGAATTATGTTCAAGTCTATGCTTATTGTTACTCCAAAAGCAGAGATAGGAGTCACACTACTAGAAGTGAAGGTCTAATACTCAACAGCGTACAACTACGCGATGAAGTTTTGATTATAATAATCTGTTTAGAAATCTTCATACGTCTCGTCTACATCAGTACAAATAAATATTGAAAATTATAAGGCAGTTGGTAAACACTAGACACTTATCAATTCTTTGCTGAATTGAGCACACCCAAAGTTTTTGTTAAATGTATTGTCACTTAGCAGGATTCCTCCGCAAGGAATTTTGGAATCTGTTGGTATGGAATTTCCCCAATAGGTTTGATCTACTCTACTAACGATAGACATCAAATTCATAATAACTTTAAGGTAAAGTTGAATAATTACTTTAATTAATTTTAATAAATTAGCTCCTCTGTAAGCTGCATTCCTGTAGAAAACATTGGAGTAAATGATAATATGTTTTGAAACAGCAGTTGCCAATGGGAAGACTTCTAAATTGACGAGTGCTCCTACTCCTGTGTTATTAGCAAAGACATTGCCTGCGAGAGTAATAGACTACCTATGGCCTCTTATAGAAATCAAGGAGTTCTATTGATAGGTATTAAAAGGTAGATATAACGAGTTATCATCAGAAGAAGTAATTGGAAATAAAAATATAATCCTATTTAAATTTTATATGTTGTTGGAGTAGTCTCAATGTCACTTTGAACTTTAGTATTTACTGTGCAATCTTAGTACTTCACCAGCATATTTGTGAAGTAGTTTTGCGCTATAGTCACATCCCCATCAAAGTTTTACAAGTTCAATATTTCTATAATTCACTTAAAAAATATAAAAGTTCTAAATCTCAGTTCTATACATAATTGCAAAAAGGTTATCAACCATAATCTATTTAATTCAGCTTGGAATTTTTTATAGAATGTAAACATTGGAAACCTGCAACAATTAGCTTATCATTTGAGGCATAAAACCTTAATTAGGAGTTTTTTGCATTAAAAATTTGAGCATGAAATTATTTAAATTTCAATATTTTAGCCTTGAACTGTAATCCATAAGCCTTATTGACTGCAACAGGTTAAGTGAGCGTGGTATAGTCTAAGTTGATCAAATTGAATGTTGTCTCACTGATTATCTCTATTTAAATACTTAGAGTCATATATTTATTGAATGATGGTAATCGAAAAGCAAAGACTGGCTGAGTAAGAGCTGCAAACGCTTGCACTAAATTAAGATGCTTGCTGCTCTTTATCTTGCAAGTTTTGATAAATTTGACTTTGTAGCTTGTTGCTTCTCCACTTATATTTTATTACATATTTAAGTTATTTAAGAAATATTGAGCGGCGCTATCTGAGCTCTAAAGCTCCTCAGGATCATAAACTGTCTTAAAATTTCTGATGATAGAACCACAAGAGCTCATTCTCTCAAATGTTGACCCAGAGATCACTACATTTCCTCCAACTTAGTTTAGCTCAATAAAAGAGTTGTAGTCGAAAATGAAGTTCTTGACAACCACGTTCTATCAGTGATTTAAAAGGAGATCGAATTTACTTTTAGCAGAAGAGTAGGAGGCTAACTCAGCACTGAAAATCTAAAAATTTGAAGCAGGTAAATATTATAGAAAAATGTACTTAGAGATATCAAACTTGATTATACTGCCTCCATATGCTATCATGCAGATCTCTGCCCTAAAATATTGTCAAATTAAAACAATTTTTACCCTCTCATTGATGAGTAACTAGAACAGCCTGCGGATTTTCCACTTGCTGAGTTATCTTCAATATTTAGAGTTAAGGAGTTAACTTCGCAACACTAAACTTTAGATGATAAACAATCCTCAGTGTCTGTCTTTTAGTCTATATTTCGGATTAATTAGGGTTTTCATTTTTGTATCCCTTTAAATTATAGGTTTTTAATTTCAATCACTTACCGATGATACTTTAAATAGTTATGTTATAAATTTGTAAATGATCGAGTCTAAGCTATCAAGCACTATTGAAATAATATTTAGGCCCTGGCCCACTTTGAGCTTAAATTGGTCCCTTCGCTTGTTATAAATAGTGACCGTCCCTTTTGAGCTAGGACACCCATTTTAAACATCTGCGAGGCAAGAGAGAGGCATTATATTTATCAATACATTTTAGCACCATGAGTCTACCTTCGAACCTTTGTAATACTATCTCTCCGAATTCAAAAGATTATTGACAATTAACCAAACATGCATAAGTAATTTCTAATAAAGATAATGGTCTCCCGGAAGCAGAAGTATATTGGCTGTGCATATAATAGCCACATCTGCACAGTACTCATAAGCTCTATTGAGTGCATCTTGCAAATCAGGGTAAGGTCTGTCTTACGAACCATCGAGCATTTCAATATTGACTCCAGGAGGTAGTTCATAGTTAGCCACAAAGATATTCACTTCCCCAGTTTGTCTCGTCTTGTCAAGGCAAGAGCCGAATGACACATACTGACTAAAAAAGCTCAGATACTTCCCTTGAGAGCAGCTAGTGCAACTGGACGTGCCCGAGGCCACGCAAGTTTCACAAAACCATAACTTAAATACGATATTGATATAATGAACTCTATGTAAAAGATAAACTGGAAGTCAAAGATTATCAAATTTAAATTACAAAATTCTCAAAATTTATAAACCTCTTAAAATGTCAAACTTTCTCCAGCTATCTCCTCAATCTCAAATTCTCAAGAAAGAAGATGCGAACAGAGATTTTTATCTGCTTTGCCCAACCAATGCCAAGAATCAATGCAAGAATCTTTGCTAAATTGAGTCGCTAATTGGAATTAAGATTCCTATCTATGAAAAATTGAAGATCAGAGTACCTATTGAAGAACATCTGGAATCAAGAAGCAGAGGCCAATTTTCACTCCGACCTTCTCAATCTGCTTTTTAGAGTTAAGCAATTTTCAATCCTGAGAATCTCTTGAAGAAAATGATTTAAATATCTACACACAATCCACTGAATGTCGCAATGAGATGCAAAGTTTTGAATCTCATGCATATTGTGTCAGAGAAACTAAGGATTTCTGACTTTGCATTGATATCTGCAATTTACTTGTTTGATTTGGTAAACCAATCTGGCAAATTGGAATTCAGGCTTAAGTCTGAAGACTAAGAGAGATTCATGTAATCAATTATTAGGTTAGATTACTTCCCGGAGATGCTTCATCGCTCTAACAACTGTCTACTTACTTCAGACAATCATTAGATCTTGAACCAAGTGCAAAGAAAGCTCTAAAATGGCTAGAAGCCAAAAAATTAAATATCAAACTTATTTAAGATAGAAATTCAATTAGCCATCATTAAAAATTAGTGACTCCTATAATTTTAATAATATTAAATTCATAGGCCAATTAGAATATGTCATATAAGAACACTTAATTATTTTATAAAGAAAATAGAAACATAAAATATTTTATCAATTTAGGCTTACTTAATATTACAAACTTAGGTTTTTCATTTACTTAATATTAATTTCTAAGGTAGATTAAGAAAAATTGCTCTAATATGTTATTTTAAATGGTCTAAAATTGATTCACTTTAAAGAATTAGAATTAAATTTTAAGCCAATGATTGACAAGAGTGATTTCCCAGATTGCTGTCTCCCCAATTGTCTGCATGGGTACAACTTCTTCATCCTCGGTCTTTCTTGCTTGTATCTCTTGGCAAAGGTTGAGGACCACAGATATCCAAACTATGATACCTTCTACAAGGCCAGCATCGAAGAACTGAAAAAGTTAAACAGACCCTTTGAGGTACTACTTTTACAAGCACCAGATTTTCAAATTATGGAATACGAGCTCTACATATTGAAAAACTTGAAGCATCATATCTATCTTCCTTGCTCTATCCGCTACTTTGAACGTTTCTTCAGGGCAGTGTAGCCCATCTTTGATTCCAAAAATTCCGAAGCAGAAGCCTCCAGCAGATAGATAGGTGGCTTTTGGTTCAGTCTAGGTCTCTATCTTCTTGAGATATGCGCCTACTATCCTACTCTTCAAGCCTAGCACACTTAACTAGAGATTGCGTTTGCTTGTATTCTACAGACTATTTTCATAAGGTAGGCAACTCAGAGACCATACCATGCTTCAATTCCAAGTTATCTCTAGGGCCTTTTCGTGGAGCTTGATGGCCACTAAAATCAAGCTAGGGTTATTGAACTTGCTGCAAACATCAAGAATAAACTTAAGCTGATTTCAGTGTGGGATCCTTCGAAAGGGAGAAATCAAAAGGAGAGACTCAGACAAGTCAAGTAGAAGTTTTCTTCTTCTTACTACTACAGAGTTGCTGTAACTCCTCTTGAAGGCATCCACTATCAATCTCAAGTATGGAATACTCAGCATCTCTAGCCAAGGCATTAATCAGGCCAAGCTGTTAGAAGGGGTTCTCAAAGTGGTTTCTAGCCAATCTTAACTGGACGCCAATCCAAAGCCGGCTCTCCTATTTTCCGAGAGTAGCCAAATTCTCCTAGAGAGAGGGTATCCAGAGTTACTGCAACTGCTGCTATCATCAGTACTCAGTAGTTTGAAAATTCTAATAGTGCTTCTGAAGATTATTCAATTTGATTTTCAACTTTATAAGCGATTTAATCGAAGCATAAATTTATATATTCATTTTAAAAAAGGAAAGTCTTTAGAATGAAAGATAAAAATTTAAAAGAGAGAAAATCAAATTCATTCGATATAAGTGTGTGGTTTATACCTACTATATTATGTCAAGATTTTTATTAAGATTCTATGGTATTTAATTAAACTTTAAGTAAGGAGTTTCATTATTGAATTATCTCCAGATTTATTTTTATTTTAGATGCCATAGTTTTAATATCCCAGATTTATCCAAAGTTTGTATTTTCT
Source organism: Tetmemena sp. SeJ-2015 (assembly GCA_027382625.1). Lineage (NCBI taxonomy): Eukaryota > Ciliophora > Spirotrichea > Sporadotrichida > Oxytrichidae > Tetmemena > Tetmemena sp. SeJ-2015. The sequence goes on along the minus strand of JAJKFJ010024009.1, from coordinate 2,314 downwards.
TTAATTTGTATCCTCAATAAATAAAACAATATTTTTCTTCAGAAATCAGAAGTTTAATTTTTGCTTTTCTTCTCTAAACCTTTTTGAGTTTGGTTTAACAATCATTTAAGTATGATAATAAGAATTAGGCTTAGTTACAAATAAATGGTCTTCTCTCCAGGTCGTAATTTAGAGGAAACAGTGACCACTTCTACTCCTTCTGTCTTCGATAAGGAGTCATATTTAGGCTTTTCTAGCTTCTACAATATAAATTGATACAATCTAGATTCATTAAAGATAATAATTATTACTATTTTGTTGTTTTAAATATGTTCTTTGGAGTTGGATTAGCTCTGATGCTACTTATAATGGGTTTGCTTTTCTTCCTAGGAATGAAAAAGTACCACAAATTCAATCCAGTGGGTATCCTCTATCACATGCTGATTGTGCAACTTTTTATGCAGTTTAGAATATTCCTAGTGGGTCTCTTCTATCAAATTTGGTAAGTCTATATCCAAGAATTCGTCTTGCTTGCTTATATGACATCTTTTAGGGACTTCTCATTCATGAGAGAGCAGATTGATGGAACTAACAATGATTAATTCGCCTGCTCTTTTGAGGGTCTGTACTACTATTCGTGGCACTTGAGTGAATTCGTGTGGGGTATCATGTGGTGTTATGACTTCATCCTCCTAACAAGGAGGCCATCCCTCTTTTCAGGGAAGTATCTCCTTTACTACAGCTGCGTCGTCTACTTCTTCTCTTTCGGCTTCTCTATCGTAGTCTATTTCCAGGACTAAGCAAACTTCACTTCAGTAAGTCAGATAGTCTAAAGCAGGATCTCCATTTTGTTCCAGAATTTGAAATTTCAACTATTCATAAAGTTAACCTGTCAATTTAGCCAGAGAACCTAATGTGCTATGTCCAGGACGACAACTCACTTGGGTATTACTTGCTTTTTGATGTACCAGTGGTTGCCTACTACGTCTTCTTCATATATACTTTCCTCAGATATGGACTCAAGATCATGAGCAATAAGCCAAGGCTCCCTAGTGTTCCTCAGCAAGGCGTCGACACAGAAAATCTTTTAGAGAAAGAAGAACTTATTGGAGGTTTATATTGCAAATTATAGCAATTGTATTATAAGTTTAGCTCCTTAACTTCACTATAAGCTCTACTATAACATGCAATTGCAGTTGATATATTTCTTCTTAATGGTGGTATTCACTATTCCAACTTTCTTTGCCTTGGCTGGCACAGGAGGTATTGACTGGGATATGGTGTTCACAGCCATTCATCCCTTCGTCGTAATTATCGTAGTTGCGAGAGCAATTGGAATGAAAGCCTACACTCTTGAAAGGAACTAACATTTTATTTTTGGAACATTCTAATCACCAAGGGAAAGCACGATCCAAATGCTAGCATCGGCACTGAGCTCAGTGACTATTCACTTTCTATGTCACAAGACCAAATCCTTGCCGAACAAAATAAGTAGACTGGTGATGCCAATGTCAAATTTCTTCATTTCTACTTTAATTTTATTGAAATTCAGGAAAGTACAACACTCAGATGATCACGGCCACAGAGGAGGCACTGATTTGGCTAGTGAGAGCAACGATTCAAGTCGCATTATCGGCAAGGATCAATTAGAAAACTTCAAAGAGATAATAAAGAATAATGTGCTTGAAAACATCGTCAATGGATTACAGCAGACATTGATTGAACGAGAGAAGCCAAAGCATCTCTACGACAAGCAATTAGGATTTGGAGAAGCTCCCGCCAATAAAATATTGCAACAAGAGAATGTTCAAAAGGGAATGGTGGGCAAAGCTACAGACCTTATCCTTCTTAACAAGCAAGGAGCGGCTGCCTAAGTTGGTGCTAAGGATCCAAATGCAGACACATAGGCCATTGAAGGATTAGTATTAGGTCATCCTGAGGTTCTCAGAAAACTTGAAACTGTAATTAAGCAAGAGGACCTAGAGAAACAGAGCAAGACTGAGAAGGTGTCATCTATCTGGTATCAATTAATTGAATCAATCTATTTAAATTAATTCAAGGCTTCAAGTATGATTTCGTTGAGCTCGCACCAGAAGTTTTCCATGTGATTAGAAGAATTCAGAACATCGATGAGCATCTAGTAAAAATGATTTTCTCCATGCAGAACTTAGAAAATCTTTCAGTTGAGGTATCACTCACTAAAGGCGGTACTTTCTACATCAAGCCTTAATAAGGAGGTTTACTTATCAAATCAATTTCCAAGACTGCTTACAAGCTGCTATAGGATGTCTTACCTGACTATTACAGATATCAGCTTATGAATCCTAATACCCAT